>JANHFK010003393.1:90729-102264 GCA_036250565.1 Sibynophis collaris | reverse complement strand
TTCTTTCTCATATTTTGTTAGTTCTATTTCCCTAATTATCAACAATAATATAGTTTCCGATTTCAATATTATTTTTTCCCCATCATCTCAATTATCATTTTCTCTAGTTGTTGCCAAAACTTTTTAATTTTAATGTGATCAACTTTTGCGATCTTCTGACAACAAAGTCAATGGGGAAGCTAGATTCACTTAACAACCATGTTACTAATGTAACAACTGCAGTGATTCGCTTAACAACAGCGCCAAGACAGGTCATTATATGGGGCAAAATTCACTTAACAAATGTCTCAGTTAACAACAGAAATTTGGGGCTCAATTGTGGTCATAAATCAAAGATTACCTGTATATGCCCAGCCAATTGTTTTAAGAACAGACTACATATTATGCCAGTTGTATAAAGTACAATTTATCTCCTTGGAGACTTTTAGAGGAGAGTAAATATATATGAACTCAATCTGGATGGAGATTACAATTATGGGCAGAGACTTAAATTTCCCCCAATAATCCCTTTATTTAAATTCATGAATTAAATTCATGAAATACAAACAATTTAAAAAAGTAAAAACTTGTGTAGCGCATAAGAAAGTGTGGATGGGAACCTTAAATCTTAATTTCCTACTGTCAATGTTTCCAATCCTACTAAAGAGATCCACTGATGGTTTCGTAAAAGAAAGCCTAAAGGGGTTGCAGTTGGGTTGCTTGTTACATAGTTAACCTAATATAGTTTAAAATATATGTATTGTGGATAAAAATGAGAAATACATGTCACATTCAGTTTGAAGAGTCAATCTGTAATAAAGTGCAGGTTCTCTGTGCTTGAATGTGCTTTTTACCATTTTAGAAAGGGTGTCTCTTTTCCTGGATGCTTTGGGGATTTTATTTCTATTTTAATAAAGATTTTGCTGTATGTTGCACAGATTTGCAATGGATCAGTTTATAATTTTAATAAAATAAATCCCTCCCTGGACGAATAAGATGATGATATTTTTAATCCTGCTTTTTTATGTATAATTCAAAGTGGCAAACATGTATTCCTGCCTCATCTAATTGTCACTGAAACTCTCTGGGTTGCCCCAATACAACATTAAAATAAAATATTCTAAGATTTCCATCCATTTCAATATAATTCACTATACAGTAAAATTGTTTTACACAGAAGATCAGCACTGGGGACTGGATTGCTCTCTCCACAGCCTCCCAAGTATTATTCCTATTTTTCCCACTTTTAAAAAACATTGTTACAACTAAGCAGTTTTTCTTTTGCAAAAATAATACTTTTTAAAAGGAAGGGTAAACGACATCTATTCCCTTAATTTTTTTACTGCAACAAAATTCTCTAATATCCCAAAGTGCTGGCTGAATAGCCTTGACAACTCCAGCAGAACCTCAGGATGGTGATTTCATTTCCAGAAGTTTCCAAAACCACAAAGGTGGAGCTCGAGTCTGCAGATTGAACTGCTGTACACAGCAATTACTATTTTGCTGGAAATGGAATAACTGTGTCTCTAGTAGCTAATAGAATCTGACCTGTGATCAACTCAGTCTGTAGCTCATTGTAGGAGACTGTTTGGGTTTTCATTTTGTTATGCATTAATCTTAAATACATTTTCTTGGCAATAAATATATACAAAGCTACCTTTTACACATTTCATTAAAAATTCTTTACTAGTTGCTAGGCACAGATTTCCAAAATCTCACTAGCTACAATAGATTTTGGCCCGCTCTTTTAAATATTATTAAAATATTACTAAAATTGAGCCTGTCCTTGAAAGGTAATATCCTGCTCTTGTTCTAATCCACTCTAGAAAGATAGCCTTGCTTTCTGGTAATGCAGCACATAAATAAAATTGAATTAAACATGCTAATATCAAAAAGAAACCAAACTGCGCTTATATTAAATCAAATGTCTGCTATAACTTGGAACAGTAAGGAGGCTGCAGTAGGACTAAAGTTATAGCCATGAAAGTCTAAATGAAAACATACATTAACAAGAAGCATTGAAAATTTTCTATTGCGGGGGAGGGGGGGAATATCACGAGGAGCATATATAGGCAGATGTATTCAAAAATATTAATAGGAAGCCTAGCTAGTTTAAAAAAAAGACAGTTGAGTCATAAGAACTGCCAAAGATTATTCTGGTTTCATATCACAGATTTTTTTATAATGTTACACACACACACAAATATACAGATACACTCTGCCTATGTTCAACCAGGTAATAAAAGTTAAACATACATTAAATACAATATAAACATATTCTCAATAAACCACATATACAGTCACCACTTCCAAGAATACTCACATGTCACTCTGAATGAAACTTTCTAATAATTGTCATATTTTGCATTTCAGAAGCATGAAAGAAAATTAAAAGGAGGCTGCATTACAGAAATAAAACTTTATCTCTCGGTAATGGCACCATCAGGAGACCCTATGCTACTGAGGTAAGTAACAGAGAGATGACCTAATACTAATATTAAAAATCAAAATAGGCCACCCAGTTTGTTTAAATTGAGGTTTGCCTAGGGATGTAGTATTTTATTTACTTGAACCTGTTTCCTTCCAGATGAATTTCTAATTGTTCAGTCTATTTCCTGATTTGGAATTTAGCTAAGGAGAAAATTACTTAGAAAACTAATTCTCTTCATCTGCTTTCCCAATAATATTTTTGCTGTTACAAAGTGTAAAAACTACATATGTTTTGGGCAAAACCTGATTTTTTAAAAAATGGGTATATTGCTGCCACATCAAATCTTGCCTTAAACTATTTTTTTTAAGTAGGGTAACTTTTTTTAATGTTTAGAAGCAGAGGCTTCAAGTTATAACTTAGATTAAGATAAATTAATAGCCAGATGAATCTTTTAAACAATGAATGTCATCAACATTTGGCAATAAAGATTTGGATTTTTGGTTTGATTTTAGTTGCAATGTTTTACACTTCATTTTTTACTCGTTTCACTTGCCACCTTCTCAGGAGTCATAGACCTCCTTTTTATATGAAATTATATGTTTTATAATTGAAAATAAAATGGCAAATGGCAGAAATCTAGGTCCAATGTGAAAGAAGTGATAATTTGGTGCCTAATCATTTAATAACCAGACTGCTTTCTCTCTCTTTTTTTTCCCTTTTATTTACAAAAGGGGGAAAAAGTATAGTTAGGTCAATTCCTGACTTTGAAGGTTGGGAAAACAATATGAAATAATGCTCAGTTCTGAAGTATTTGTCAAACACTCAAAATAACTGTAGAAATGTTACCCTTCTGAGAATCAGCTTTTGTTAGTGAGCTGAAATACAATGAATTTATGATACTTATGTTGGAACAGTGGAAATGTATCTTCTGAAATAATAATAGTAATTTAATTTAACCCTGGACGACCACAGAGAATATTTTTCATATGCATATGAATATTTACATAGATGGCATTTTATTTTGTGCTGTAGTATGTTCATCATAGTTCGTTTGAAACTGTGAACTAAAGTCTATTACAGACTACTGTTATGTTCTAAGTATATTTTTAAAAATTACCCCAGTAAGATCTATAAATTCTCTTTTTTTCCCCCTCAGCAGTTAAACCTTTCCCAAGGCATCTAATTCCTCAAGTTGGAATTTTGTTTACTTGGCATTTCATGTCCTTGGATTCTCTGTTGCTCTGGAAAATCCTTTCTAATCCGTTATGCCTGCCTGTTAAAATTCTGGCATTTCCATGTAGAAAAAAATAGTTTCAAATTCATTTCAAAGTTCTATGATACTCTGCAAATTCAAGCTGAAAACAGGGAGACATGTTATTTAATATAACATTGTTTGGCTTTTTAGTTTTTCTGGTCTGGTAAAGAAAACATCCATTTGGGAAAGGGCAGTTGCAACAAAGACAGATGTCCTTCCATTCAGAGATTAGAGAAAAATTAAACACCCACCCAACTTAATCTATGAAGGAAGAAAACTAATTGTGACTACTCTTCTTCTTTTGAAACCTCCAAAAACTCTAATGATGGATTTAAAACATAGGAATAAAACCAAAATATAAAAGAACGATAAATCAGAGCTTTATGCAATACATTTCCTTTCAGAATATTTTAAAATGAAAAACTGAACCAGAACTGGTCAAAATATTTGGCCCTCTCTTCTTGTCCGTACATGTAGATAATTTTAATCTCCTGCCATTGTTGGCTTAATTTTTAAAAAATTAGTTTACATATGTGGTGATCTGTTTTGATCTAACAATAATCTGTTGCTAAATCTGGAGTTCAGAATTTCTGAATCAATCTAATGACATATAAAAATGCTATAGATGTATCACTGGTTTCCTTTTATAAGGAAATGTATTTTTTTAAAAAAGTCATAGATACTTAATTGATTAATAGTTGTGGTAGTGGAGGGTAACCTTGGTTATGCATGGTTCCAGGCTCTGCTTTTTTGCACTGCACTTCTCTAAGCATTACACAACAAGAAGTGTGGATTATCAGTTTAGTGTTTTAATTTATCTGATTTAAATTGTCTTAATAGGCACAATGGTACAAAGCTTGCATGCACAGTTCGGTTTCATGGGAATGGTAGAACTATTATTTTAATAAAACTTCTTGCATTTTAATTATATTTATCCCAACTACTTTTGCCTTTTTCCCCTTTATTTTTAGGTGTACAGTTTGGTACTATAAAGCTACAATAATGCCATGTAGTAAAAAAGAAATATTTTACCTGTATCATATTAGAAATGTTTCATTTCAAATCTTCTTTTAAAGGAGAGCATAGCAACATAAATCTGAAGCATATTACAACTTCAAGGCCTTATTTTTAATATCCGTATTACAGACATGAAAAAGAACACAATTAGGCTCCAGGAAAGCGACGTGGAATGGATAGCTAGACAACCAACTTACAGTATATACATTCTAAACAATTTTGCCACAGTTAAAAGGTATTTATATTCTGATGCAGATAAAATTGAACATGTCAACACTAATGCATTTTTCTAGGAGAATCACTACTTTCACAATAATTTCCATGGAAAATTTGTGTGCACATGCTGTAATAGACACATTTATAACATCAAAAGGGTTCAATTTTCTTTTCAATCATACCTCTGTATGAATAGCTTTTCCTATTGAATTTAACAATAAGGAACATTACCAGAGTCTAAAGGATGGGATACTTCTGCTTGCTCTTATGAAAGTATGTCAGACAATATATAATATATCCTACAATAGATCTGGGTTAACAGCTCTTTTACATAGGTTTTCTTTCTAATACACTTGTGTCAGCAGAATGCCATTTTTATTTAAATTTGCCTGTGAGATCAGCTACATTTCAATCTCTGGTTAACTCTCAATGTTATTAAAAGAGTATTCAAATGTTATTTAAAAGGAGACCCAGGGCATCTGTATCAAGAAATTAACATAAAATGTTTCTCGGAGGTATAGATTTCAGCTCAAAATTAGCAGCCGTTTGTTCTGCTCTTGAGTCACTTGAGGAAATAAGATTTTATAAATAGTGATTTTAAAATGTTACTACAGTGATTTAAACTGGGCATTTTTTGCATATTAAGTGGGGTGCTCGGAAAGGTGTGTTATTTTGTTGCAGTCAGTAGAAATAAAGCTCTTCTTCTTCTGGCCGATGGTACATTTAATAAGTAATACTGCATTCTTTAATTACTTGTCAGTTCAAAGCAATCGAGTATAAATCACACACATTTACCAATTGGGAACTATTCTTACTCCACCACTTTGACAGAGCCTGTAGCAGAAAAATTAAAAAGACAACAATGTCCAGGTTTATTAGACAACCGGGTTTAATATTTTGAGTAACAAATATATCTGCAAAATAAATCCAGCACAGGCTGAATTTATTCCACTTACATTTTGGTCATCCATACACTTATGGAAAGATGGGTAGCAAATAAATTAAAATTTAAAAATATTCTTATGGATTATGAAATGATTATTGTTGTTCTAAAGAACACTAACAATCATTTCATTATCCATAAGAATATTTTTTCTTGGAGAAAAGAACACCAACAGAAAAGAATCTCCAAGCAAAATCCATGTATCACCCTAGCTTGATAAATAGCAACATCCTTTCAGTTATGTCAGGGAACAAGTAAAGTGTGCAAGTCATTTTACTTACTGATCAGGATTTCTTGAGCAACCCCTTACATGAATTTGAATATTTCCTATACCAGTGAAATATCCAAAATGTTCTCTGCATCTTATTTAAAATCCAAATACGATCCTGGTCTCTGGCTGGCCAATAATTCAAGGGGGAACACACCACATGAAAAAAAACAGGCAGAGCTTCATTTGAACATTGTGACTGCCATCTTGAATTTTTTGACCATGCCCTTTAAACATTCCTGCTATATGGACGGTTCCGAAAGATGCCCTAATTAATTCATGAGCCATGAACCAAACTTACAACATTAAAGCTAAAATTTAAGACATTTTAAATAGTGGTATGTCTGTTCTTTCATAGTTGTTGGTTGGGGTTTTTTTGTTTTTGTTTTTAAAGAAGTTGAGGAAAGTCAGGGGCAAAAAGGCCCTAGTCATCTCATCTACAGGCCTGCAGTGGCACATGGATTACATCAGTTTGGTCTTAGGCAAATGCTTTCCATGAAGGCAACGGTTAAGGCAATGATGGTTCCATACAATCCCAGATTCTGCTGGGAATCCATAGTATTAAACCTTTAACGTTGATTAAAGTAGAGATATAAAGCTGGTTTCAGATAAAACATACATGTATGTTGTACAAGGTATGAGTAATTCTTGATTTACAACCACAACTGGGACTGGAATTTCCATCACTAAGTGAGCAAGTTGTTAAATGAGCCGCAACTAATTTCGCAACCTTTTTTTTTTGCTCCAGTCATTAAGTGAATTGCATTAAGTGAATCCGGCTTCCCCCATTGACTTCACTTGTGACAGTCACAAACTCTGATCACATGTTTCTGGGACACTGCAATCATCATAAATATACAGTATGCCAGCTTCCAAGCATCTGAATTTTGATCATGTGACTGTGACAGTTGCAATGTGAGGGCTAATTGTAAGTCACTTTTTTCAGTGCTGTTGTAACTTGAAATGGTCACTAAATGAATGACTGTAAATTGAGGATTACCTGTATGGATCATCTTCTTTATATCCACATTTTAATTTTTTTTTCCAAATTTGCCACAGGTATCTAATAGGCTAGTGCTTCTCAATTCTCCAGGATCTGAAGTCCACACGTTATTTGAAAAACACTGTATTAGATCACAGTACTGTAAGTTTCCATTATTACACATTTCCAATCAACACTTCCCAATATCGAGGTATATATACATTAAATACATATTTTGCAAAGCTCTCCTTTTCCTATTTCAGTATCTGTTCAATACACATCTATCAATATAATCTAAGGATCTGATTGTAAGAAATATTTCAGAAAATCACAAGCATTTATCAAAGGGAGCATGGTGCGAATGACCTTTGATTGTTTACCTTCAATTCAGGAATGATCGCCAATTTGCCCTTTATCTTCTCAGCCCACTCAAGGACTTCATCCTGTCCTCAGAAAACACTAGTGAAATACAGAAGATTATGTTCAACAGTACTGGATGATTTTAACCAGCCCCGTACTAACCAAAAAGAAGGGTGGATTTTTCTTTTCAGTAAATAACACATTTTTCTCATCTGTAGAACAATTGACATTAAACTATTTACTTATTACATATTATTCTTTCAGTGTTGGAAAATGAAAAATGGAAATACAAAACAAAAGTGTTCCAGGTGGTATCCTACCCATCTCCCTACCTTGCCTTATTGTCAGATTGATGGTCTTTTTCACAATGTCATCCTCTGCAGGGGTAGTTCTGCCATTATCTCTCTTCTGTCCTCCTCCTCGTTTTTATTACATTTCTTGCTTTGCCTCCTTGCTACTCAGAGTAGAAGCTTCATAAAAGCAAGAATGAACTCAAAGACAGTCATGAGAGGTCCGATTCTGAAACTTTGAAACCAGGGAGAATTCATTCATAATGGGGAGGGGAACTAGAAACTACAGTGAACTCTCCGGAAGCTAAAATAAATTGAGTCTATAAAATCTACTCTGTATTCTACTGCCTTTGTGTAGCAAACACAAAGGCCTTCCATTAGCTCCAGTTACTTTCATTTGTTGAATATGTGGAAGAGCTAGAAGCTCCCTCTGACGATGGCATTCAGTACTTTGATGGCAGGATGTTAACATGAAAAGCTACTATACCAAGAGTGGATTGTGTTTGTGGCATTAATTGTCTACATTTATAGAGGAAGCTTCACATCACATTGCCAGTCCAAGTGCTTAAGAGCATTCTACTAGATGAGAATAGTAATTATCTCCGCATAGAGCCTTTCACTAGAGGGAACCAAAAGTTCTCCCACCTGGTGCCCTCCAAGTGTGTTGAGACTACAATTTCCAGAGTTTCCAACCAGCAGGATTTTGACTTGAGATAGAGGAAGTCCAATTTAAGTAAGCCAATGCCTTATTTTCCACATTGCAATAATTGGTAGGCCTTATACCATTTTTTTAAAAAAATCAAGAATTCACCAAAAGTTGCTTCATGGATGTTCCTGGATATCTTGAGGCAACTTGTTATGAATTCTTGAATTCAGCTTCACCTTTTGGTTTGAAGGTGCTTCAGAACCTGCTCCCCTCTGTCTCAGTCATGGGCTCATGATAAATAAGCACAAATGGGTATGATATGTTCAAAGCAGCTGTTATTCACAGAAGACAGACGCTTCTGAACTTGAAGGTTCTACAAGCTCTATTAGGTCTGATGAGAAGCTTATTCTGTGGGAATATTTTTCATTCCCTATACCCCACTTAAGTTAAAAGCTGTTACCACATGTCACTACTGGACTTTATTGTTTGTTTTGTTTTTTAAATATTTAAACTTCTTTTATGAAGCTTCTATTCTGAGTAGCAAGGAGGCAAAGCAAGAAATGTAATAAAAATGAGAAGGGGGGCACTGACAGAAGAGAGATAATGGCAGAACTACCCCTGCAGAGGAAGACAATATGAACAAAGACCATCAAGCTGACAAGCTTCTTCCGTTCTAACTGAACTTTCAAGAACAAAAAATGAGAAAGTTTAGTTGCATTTTGAAAAAGCAGCTTTGGGACAACTATGATCTTGTTGATTGAGAATCTCCACATGCTAAATCAGAATATTCCCAATATAATTGCGTATTCCATGAAAAACTACTTTGTCCTTCATCTACCGCCAATCATTCTCATTTAGAGTACCTCTACCCCATGAGTGTCACGTGACGTTTCACGACATTTTTTCCCCTTCACAGAGCTGGGATTGGGAGTGGACTGCATGTGACACATCTGGCCCGCAGGCCACCAGTTTGACACCCCTTGATCTACCCCAACAGACAATGGGAAAGAAGCAACAAATGCATGTGTATAAGTTTCTGATGTTTATCTTGGAATTAATGGCGTTACTTGCAGGCCCTGCTTTCAGTTGACACGCTAGCAGTTTTGTAAGCATCAATATTAATAGACAGAACTAAACACAGTTAGCTTGGCTCAGCAACTTTAAAATGGGTGGATTTCAACTCCCAGAATTCTTTAGCCAGCATGATGGCTAGGAATTCTGGGAATTGAAATCAACACATATTAAAGTTGTTAAGGTTGAGAAATACTAGCTTAGACGAATGAGTAGTCTTACCTATGTGTGTCCATATTCAGAACAGTTGTGGGTTCCTACCAGTTCGCTCTGGATCTTACGAACTGGTAGTAGTGGTGGTGGGAGGGTCGCCCACCCACCCCGACATCATCACAGACGCTCTCTGCATGCGCAGGAGTGCCGCACGTGAGTGAACTCTCCCATTGCAAACCGGTAGCGAAGGTAAGTGGAACCCACCCCTGATTCAGAAGTGCTAGAATTCAGGCAAGCAATTCAACATTAGGTTTTCTTTTCCTAGCAGGAAAAAGAAAGAAGCCAAAGACAGCAAATGGAAACCAAAGTGATCCTTAAGGGCTATTTGCCTTTCATCAGATTTCAGATTTTGCCAGGTAACAGCATGCTCAAGTAAACAAATGCCTTGAAAAAGTAAGTGATGGTAAGAGGGAGAAACCACTAGAAGCAACAAGAAAATTAATAGCTAATGCCTGTCTCAGGAGCTTCTATCTCATAGTCTCTGTAGGTCATTCCTTCATCAAACTGGCTACATTTAGACTGAAATAGTCCCCTCTTGTAACACTATTCCTGGTTTTCTTGATTCACCAGCAATGTGTGAAAGCCAAAAAAAAATGATTCTACCATGCTGAGAACACATCATTAAAAAAAAGAAAGAAAGTTCTCTTCCAAATAGTACTATTTTTAGAAAATTTTGTCTTGCAAGATTTCTATGATATAGGCGCCAGAGCTGAAGAAAAGAAGAGGGAAATAATATAGATTAGAATTAAAAGAATATTTGCATTGGAAATACATGCAAATCACCCAGCCAGCTCCAAATCAGAGGAAGCATTTAGCTAGATACTGTAAGATTAGGTTTGCCTATAATGCAAACAGGCTTGAGTTATGGAAGTTTTGGTATAAACGTGTAGTTGAAGGTTGGCTGTTGAATAAGAGAAGAGTAGTATATGATGGATGTAACACATACATGAAAATAAATGGAACGTCCCCTTGGCTGGCGAATGTATTTATGGATAACAGTATAAAGAATGCTTGTGTTGATAGAGGTGTAGTTGTCAGAGATGCCGAATGTGATGTATTATTGCCTGAGAACCCAAATGATTTGCAGTGACTGTTAGATAGATTGTATAATGCATCAAGCAATTGAATTTGAAAATTGATTACAAAGGAGTCAAAGGTGTTGAAATAAAAGCCATTGACAGAAACTGACCATGAAAAACATATGATGAGCATGTAGCACTTCTAAAGGTGGTTAAAAAATTCCTTTGTCTCTGATATTTTAACAGCTGTAATTTATGGCAGGTGAACCCCCCCCCCCAAGTACAGAGTGATCTTCTTTCATATCCAATGGGAATAGGTAGACCGAAGGCACATTTTCTGCAAAGACAAATCTGGTACAACAGTAAGAATGAGTTCACAGATTACACTGACTACATTTTTCCAAATCGGCAGTTTTATTCAACATAAGGAAATTGCCTTAGAGAAAGGGATGGAATTCCAGTTTTCGTGGTGGGCCAGAAGAATTTACATTTCCCATACAATATGGAAGGAAGATATTTGTATTTCCAATTACCGGTAGTTACTTTTCTGAATTTTATAGTGCAATTCTTGGCTCAAACTCTGATCATTTATAGAACTAAAACAGCATCATAAGAAAGCAAAGGTGGCTTGTGCCTCCTTTGAATGGAGAGCCTGAACAAGAAGTTAAATGAAATCTAAAATAATTTAAAACATGCAAAGCCCATTTTGCTATTCCACCAGAGAGTTGTTCTACAGAAAGCGATCAGGAATTAATAAGAAAAGAAATTGCTGCTGACTGAAAAAAGAGGATTGGGTATTTTTTTTCCTTGTCAGTTTTAAGACCATTTACTTAGTGCTATTGCTA
>JANHFK010003390.1:98101-109596 GCA_036250565.1 Sibynophis collaris | reverse complement strand
TTTAATTATGACTGTGAGCCGCCCTGAGTCCCGCAAGGGAGAAGGGCGGGGTATAAATTTGAATAAATTGGAAATTGTCATCCAGGAAGCTAAACTCTTCAAAGAAAAACCAGAAAACCCAGTTGCCTCTTGAAAAAAAGCACCTTTGAAAGAGGTTGTACCTTTGCCAACAGCAGTAATTGTGAGGGGGATCTAGGAGTCCTAATGGACAACCACTTAAGTAGGAGCTAGCAGTGTGCTGTGGCTGCAGAAATAGCCAATGCAGTCCTGGTCTGCATCACCAGCAGGATAGTATCAAAAATCACATGAAGTGTTAGCAATGAATTACTGCTGCACTTGAAATACTGCATCCAGTTTTGGTTACCATGATACAAAAAAAGGATGTTGAGACTCTAGAAAGAGTGCAGAAAAGAGCAACAAAGGTATTTAGAGGCTAAAACATCAGATGAGCAGTTGCAAGAACTGGATGTGTCTGACACAGAGGACAAAGGGTGACATGATAGCAGTCTTTCAGTATTTGAGGGACTGACACATAATGAAGGGGTCAACCTATTCTCTGAAGTGCCTGAGAGCAGTAAAAGAAGTAACAGAGGGAGACTTATCAAAACCAAATCCATCCTAGAATTGAGACAGTTCCTGTCTGTGAAACCAATCTATCAGTGAAACGACTTGCCTCCACAACTTGTGGGTACTCCAACAATGGGATTTTTAAAGAGGAGACTGGACAGCTGTTTCTCCAGAATGGTATAGGGCCATGATGGCGAATCTATGGCACCTGATCCAGCCATATTGGTGGGCACCTGAGCATTGCCCCAGCTCAGCTGCAACACGCATAGGCGTGCCTTCCGGGCCCACCAGGAAACAGGCCTTCAGTGGGCCTCCTGCAAGGTGGTGAAGGCTGTTTTCGCCCTCCCTAGACTCCTAAAAAGCCTCTGGAGCCTGGGGAGAGCAAGAAACGGGCCTTCTAGTCCCACCGGAAGCTGGCAAACGGGCCGTTTTCGCCCTCCCCAGACTCCTAGAAAGCCTCTGGAGTCCAGGTAGGGCGAAAAATGGGCCTACCGGGCCCACTGTGCCATCGCGTGCCAAAAGTGGGGGGAGCACAGGGCACATGGAATTATGGGTGTGGGCATGCACACGCATGATCCCCCCGCGCTCCCTCTGCTTTTGGCACCCAATGACAAAAAGGTTAGCCATCACTGGTATCGGGACTCCTGCTTGGAGAGGTGGTCCCTTCCAACTCCTATTCTGTAATTCTGCTTGAACTTCATAAACTTTTAGGACTCTGCACGTAGCAAAACTTCACAAGCTAAGTAGTTTCACATTTCCCTTGGCTCAGTTGCTAGGAGTCGAAAACAACTCAACAGCATGTAATCAGTGAAAACATCTTGCAGACGCCTTAGGCAGAGACAGGACAAGCCTGTTTTTTCAGCCTCCTAGGACGAGATGGCGGTCAGATAGGCAGCATCTGCAATTAGAAAGCCAACAACAGAAGAGCGACATCTGTTGGAGCTAAATGGAACTGAAACCATCGAGTACTGTATTGCTAGACAGGATGGGAGGAGAAGCGGAGATGAACTTCCTCTTCCGTATCACTAATGGGAGGAAGGTGGTATGCAGAGTGTTATTTGTGCTCTTCCAAGGATCAAAGCATCAGCTGGAAGGTGAGTTGAGGACAAGTTGGAGGTTGAGTCCGGGAGCAAGTTGGCCTGTTTGGTTTGGGTGCTGCCAACCGGTGAACATTAATGATGGTCACAGCATCTCACTATCATGATCCCCATTTTTGATCTTCCCAGCTAGTTTCTCATAGGCAAAATCAATGGGGATGCCGGCAGGAAATTGCAAGCGGCAGTCATGTGATATTGCCTTTAACAACCCACAGGGATTTGCTTAACAACTGCAGAGGCAGTTGGCATGATGTAAGTTGGCAGACATATGACATCATGATCGGGCTGCTTAGTGACACAGATAGAGGCCAGTCCCAAATGTGAGGACTGCTTGAATGTGGATGTCCCCAGAGGGATTGTAGGACAGTATTTTCTGTTCTTATTTGGAGCTGAGGACTTCCATGAGCAAAACTGGTGTTTCAAATCTTGTAGAGACTTTAGGTATCATTTCATCAGTTAAAGCCCCCGCTCAGAAGGTGTGACTGTAATCATCTTGAGACATTTTTCAGGTTGAAAACACATGGATTTCCCACATATATACATTTGTAGGTCTGTGTACTTTTATTTCTCCTCTGTATGCATATATCGGACTTGTACACCGCCCTGAGTCCCAACAGGGAGAAGGGCGGTATATAAATAAATTTTTATTATTATTATTATTATTATTATTATTATTATTATTATTATTATAGCATGATATATGAGCCAAGGCATTATAGTTTGCAATCCATGTCATATAAGTTAGCATGATGTATGAACAAAATGGTTGACTAAACCATAGCTAAAACCAAGTGTAGCTTAGCATAATGGATGAACCCAGACACTAAGTAATTCCATCTGTGCAAGCTGAATCTGATTTCATCTTTGAATGTAACAATTACTATTTTTCTACATGTTTAGTGTCTAGGGAACAGGAGAATACGAGTGGATGTTGCTGATCAAGCTCAGGATAAAGGTAAGCATTGGCATTCATTAAGTTGAAGCATTCTTATACTACATGAAAGACTTACAAACATTCAGATATATTCAGCTGGTATGGAAATATATTATAGAAATTGGACAGATTTTGCTTATCTCTTCCTACAGTAAGCCAGTTTTTCTGTTCACCCCCTTGATTCCAAAGGTCCCCTCCTTTGTTTCTGTCTGTCTGTCCATCCGTCTAATTTATATGGCTTCCCATCTCATACAAACCGACTCTGGGCACTGTAGAATAAAACCAACAAGTTACAGGTTTTGCTTGGAAGTACCCATGTCCAAGAATGCAGTGAATATCTGTTACAAATGCTGGTCAAGTCCTGTATCAGGGATGAGAGAAGCCCTGTTTTTTAGAGCTACCAATAAACCAACTCAGCAGTTTTTTTGCCTATTACTGTTCACATTAAGTTGTTTTGTCATGCCATGCCATGCCAGACTGCCAGACTGTTTATTGTTTTAGCACTGGGATTATTAGATTCTGCTTCCATTGTTCCTCCTTTCACAATGGCTGGAAGAAGACCTACAAACATTTGTCCAAAATAATTTTTTGTTGCAACAGTATTGTACAGCATGCTTCAGTTTGAATGGCATTTATGCATCTACTCTGGTTAAGAGGACTTATAATTTCCTCTTATGAAATATGAAACTGGATTAATTAGATATGCCTCTTTAAACATTGTGGGTCATTTTGCCTCTTCCTGCAGATAGGGATGATCGCTCTTTTGGCAGAGACCGTGATCGCAATCGGGATTCAGAAAGATTCGAGACTGACTGGAGGGCACGTCCTACTACAGATAACTTTGATGATTATACTCCTCGCAGAAGCGAGGATAGCTTTGGAGACAGTGAGTTCTTGATTTCCTCCTAATTTCCTGCAAGAATCTGAAATATTGTTACCCTGTTGGCAGATATATTACAGACTATTACATGTTTTTTGTAAGATCTCCTCGCCCATCTAGTTCAGTGGCAACGATACCTTTAGTAATTTTTAAGATTTAACAGCATTTATTTAATGCATATTCTACTGCATACTGCAACTTTTGACAGTTCACTACAATTATAACATACAGCAAAAGGTTCAAGGTAAAAATTAAAATTGAGTTAAATTAAAATTGCATCATATACCCCTGATAATGAGCCACGGTGGCACAGTGGTTAGAGTGCAGTACTGCAGGATACCTCAGCTGACTGCCGGCTGGCTGCAATTTGGCAGTTCAAATCTCATCAGGCTCAAGGTTGACTCATCCTTCCATCCTTCTGAAGTGGGTAGATTGAGGATCCAGACTGAGGACCCATATTAGGGGCAATATGCTGACTCTGTAAACTATTTAGAGAGGGCCATAAAGCAGTATATGTCTAAGTGCTATTGCTATAATGTCACAATTCAGAGCCAGAATAACTTGGTTTTAACTAACTTCTGGAAGGCTATTAATTTGGATGCAGTCTCACTTCCCAGGAGAGGCCATTCCAGAGGACAGAGGGTCATCTCATGAGAGGCAGCATCTCCATACCTTACACCTGCTTCACTTCCCAGAAATGAAGCACTATTAACAGTTTGTCTAGGAGAGGCTAACATGCCATTTTATAATAAGGAGGTTAAAAACAATACAAAAAGTCCAATTAATTACAGTTATGATTACAATAACAACAGCCTCAAGGGCTCAGGACTCATAACAATTTCCTATTCAAGATTGTCTGGAAAAGCCATGTGTTAATAGTCTTTGTAAAGCTTCCCACGTATGGGTCAGTCTAAGTTTAGGAGTATGTTGTTCCAAAGAGGGTGCTACTAAGAAAACTCATTTCCAAAGCTATTGAAGATGACAACCCTTAAGAGAAAGAGCCCTGGAGAATACATCACATTTGTTTGATTTGTATCTTGCCTTTATTAATTTTACAAATAACTCAAGGTAGTAAACATAACCAACACATCTTCCTTCTACTATTTTCCCCACAACAACAACTCTGTGAGATGACGTTGAGCTGAGAGAGAGTGAGTGGCCCAAAGTCATGCAGCTGGCTTTCAAGGATAAGGTGGGACTTGAACTCATGGTCTCCTGCTTTCCGGTCCAGTGCTTTAGCCAGTAGACCAAGCTGACTCTCAGCTGTTAGATCTTATTGGATAGGCAGACAATATTAAGAGGAGGCAGTTCTGCAGATATTCAAATCCTAAGCCATAAAGGCCTTTGAGGTGACAGTGAGCATCATAAGTTATACCTAGAAAAGTACTAGTAATAAGTGCAGCTCTCAGTTTAGACGTATAACATAGGAGAACCTTGGAGCTTCTAACACAGCTCAACCTGCTGACTTTGTATGGCTGGAGCTTCCAGATAATCTTCAAATACCATATTCCACCTGAAAGGCAGGATCTCCCGATTTAGGAAATTAGCTTGTAATTAGCTTGCCAGATATAACTGCAGAGACTCTCCTGGTCATTGCAACCACTTATATTTGAAGGAAGAACTGTGAGGAAAGGACCCCCAGATGACGAACAAGTCCTGCAGGAGGAACTCTATCCAAATTAAAAATGAACATCCCTGGTATTGGAAGGCTTGCGTGTTCCCAACTGCAGTACATAAACGATAGCTGGAATAATAACCACAAGCTGCTTCCATCTGTTGGTCATTATGCTTCTATTAGCAACAAGAGCACAGGTTTTGGTTCTGTTTCAGCTATTTTGATTTTTGCTATGTTGGTCTGATTCTGAAAATGTAATACAAACTCAGCTGTAAATTCTGTAGTGTTTTTCTCATAAATGTTTCCAGATAACTAATTTAACCCCGATAAGGCAGCATAATGAAGCCATGCAGCACCTGTCTTGCTTAAGAGGAGCAGATTAATGTTTTTGATAATGTTCGAACTCCAATAAGTTTCTTCTTTTTGTCTGAACTGCAGCCTTTGTATTTTTCCCATTGTTTTTCTTTAAACAATGTCCTCTATTTAGAAAACAATAATTTATGCTCTAGACATAGTTTAAGATGCTACATTTGTCCCCTACAGCCATAAATGGCTCAGATTGCAAATGTCACAAGACCCTGCATGAGTACTTTAGAAAATCAAAATTCTAGGTGTTTGTAAGGTAACAAAGTTTGCCAGTTTCCTCCCCCAAAAAGCAAGTAATGTGATAGGAAATATCCAGGGAGACTATAGGTAGTTCTTATTTAACAACAGTCCTGTTTAGCACCATTTGAAGTTACCAACAGCGCTGAAAAGCATCTTTACAACTGGTCCCTGCACTTATTAGTGTTGCCAGTAGTAATTGGTCCCAGTCATGTGATCACCGTTGGCACCTTCACAGTGGAGAAGCCAGCAGTAAACCAGGTTGCAGTCATGTGATAACTTGCTTAATAACCATGTTGCTTAGCAACAGAGGTGCCAGTCCTACACAGGGATAGCAATAGCACTTAGCACTTAAAGTGCTTCTAACCCCTCTCTAAGTGGTTTACAGAGTGTGCATATTGCCCCCAACAATCTGAGTCCTCATTTTACCAACCTCGGAAAGATGGAAGGCTGAGTCAATTTTGAGCTAGTCAGGATCAAAAGAATCAAACTCTTGGCAGTGTGAGCAGAGTTAGCCTGCAATACTGCATTCTAACCACTGCGCCACCATGGCTCTTACATTGGTTATGATGGGCAGCAGTTTACTTTCTGGTGACTGTTTTATCATGCCCTCCAAGGTAGGCATTTTGCAAGTGTACCCATAACATATACTTAGATTTCCAAATATATCTAGTTGCACGACAAGTTGAGGAAATTTGATAATGCAACATAATACGTCCTTGAGTTACAACAGCAATTGGGACTGAACTTTCCATCATAAAGGAGTATCATAAAACGTGATTGTATCACTTAGCAATGTCAATCCTGACACCCCTTGTTGCCATCATTAATCATGTCCCACCAGTTGCTAGACAAGGACCCACCCAGATCCAGGCCACTCTTGGCTTGGTCCCTCCTAGCCCCAAGATTCTCTTCTTCCACAGTAAGGGATTGAGTGTCTTTCATCTCTCCCCCCACTTCACACTGCCTTGTGGGGCACTAAATAACCCCACAACCATGTAGCTTGTGGGCTTCTTAGCATGCCATAACTCGAGCTGTAAGAAGCCCCTGAGCTATAGCATTCACCCAGCCCAGCCCAGCCCAGCCCAGTCCCACAAGGCAAACCAGCAGTTGTCCAGCCCAGCAGTGCAAAAAGCCCCAGCCAGCCCAGGAAGACCTAGCTGCCCCAGCCCAGCAGTTCAGTGCAAAGCTGCAGCCACCCCAACCCATCAGTTTAGAAAGGCAGCTGCTGGCCACATGATGCTTTCTTCCCAAGGTCTCTTGAGGGGATCACTGCATGCAATCTCAGGAGAGAGGCCTCATGCAACCAGCAGCAGTCTCCTGAACATCTAGGCTGGGCATGCTTGATCAGAGCACGCCCAGCAAGAAAACGAGGAAAGTCGCCTGGGGGCCAAAAAGGCAGAGATGTGGAGGGTGGGGGGAATTGAAGGTTGTAAATACAGGGAGACTGCCAAGTATCTGGATTTTGATCAGTCTGGTTTAGTCTAGTGGTTAAGGCACCAGGTTAGAAAATGGGAGACGGTGAGTTCAAGTCCTACCTTAGCCATGAAAGCCAGCCAATCAGCCTAACCCACCTCATAGGGTTGTTGTGGGAAAATAGAAGGAGGAAAGTTTGTTGAACATGTTCACCAGCTTGTGTTATTTGCAAAAATAATACATGCGGATTAAATAAATACCCATGTGAAAGCAATGTAGAAAAGCTAAATAAAACAATTTAATTTAATGGGCCTGATCAAGACTGCTTTGTATACTGTATACAGTAATTAAAAGCATGGTGAGAGACTACCCCTAATTTGAATTCTTTTTTTTCCAGGGTATATAATAAAATGTAATCATTTTATGGAAACAATCCAAATCCTGTTTTCACCATATGCCTTTGGTATATGCAATGCTTTCAAATGCAAGTGTTTTTCTCACCGAACAAAATGAAAACAGTATTGTTTCTCATGAAAGTACTGTACACTCAGATTATAAAAATTAGCTGTTGAGCTTCCAAACCCCAAAAGTTTATGAAATTGGCAAAATCCCTTTTTTTGCATTAATTTTAATTATGCATTTTAGTTGTACTTTTATTATGCTCTATATTTTATATTTTGCTCAGCTCCATCCATTCACCTGAACTCTACCTCAAATTAAGGGAGTATAGGGTCGTAAAAAGGGAGTTTCATTTTAATTGCTACAAGTTGCCTTGAGTGTATTGTATAAACACAAAGCTGGGATATAAAATTTAATGCATAAAGAAGCAATCCTTGATGGAGCCTGAAACCTGTTGCCTTACCGCTCATTATGTTGGATGCCTTTGTGAAAGTAATTGCTCAGCATTTCTTTTGTGTAAAATTAAATATGTTTTCATTTCTGGCTTAGGGTTTCGGGACCGTGATCGCTATGATTCAGACCGGTACCGTGATGGTCCCCGAAGAGATACAGATCGCTATGGAGGCCGAGACCGTTATGATGATCGTAGTAGAGAGTATGACAGGGGAGGTACTGTAGCTGGATGATTTCATTCTGGGGGTTGGCACTTAGATGTAGGCAACTTGATTTTCATACAACTGTATCTGTGTTGCTTTTGCACTCCTGTATCCTCCTTCATTACTCTGGCACAAAATAATTCATATTTATCCTAATTTATCATAGGGGATTTCAAAGGCATTTCTCCATTGAAAGTTAGCATAATTGGAGTTTGGATGTGAGATGCAGAGAAGTATTAAGGAGAAAATATTAATTCAGAAGCAATCATTCATTGCTCTGGAGTTGAAAAGAGCCATACCTACTTTGAAAATATTACCTACTGTACATAATGAGTCTTGCTCGTTCCTGCACAATAGCATCTTGTCACACTCTCTCATTTGTTGTTCTGTTGGCTAGGGATATATAAGATTTAAAAGTAAATAAGAGGTGATTACTTCTGGGTCCTTTCCTAGCTTCTGGTGATGGTAGGGCCGTTGGTTTGTCTCACGGTTGAACGATTCAGTATTTGGAGTTAAATACACCTCTATGGGTCTGTTTAATTGTTGATTGAAGAAGCACAGCTGTCTGGATTTACATCAAATCAAATAACCCCCATTATGGCATAGCATGATTGTAAGAATCTGGTAAATGTGGGGAAATGATATGCAAGTTCTAGCTAGCTAACCCTTCAGCTGTTGTTAGCTAATATCTAGCCTTTTTCCATTGTTTTTCTCTTAGCTTTGCACTGCTTTCCTGACATGCATCTTTGAGTGTGTTGCAAATTGTGTGTAAAATCCTCTTCAAACCTTAATCTAGCATTACTGTCCAGGTCTGTCTATGTGCAGCTTCATCAGGACTTTAGAAGGATGTGCTTTTAACGGGAATCATTTTCTTGATCTAGGTTTCCTGGGATGACCATGTTATGCTTTTCTTCAAGGCATTTTACAAAGGAATCACTATGCTAATAGGAGTGCAGAAAATTCCATGAAGTCTCTCATGAAAACTTTAAATGAATGTTATTTCTTAAGCTTTTTGTTGTCCGCTATAACACATTTCGTATTGTGCAAGAAAGAACTGCTGGGATAACTTTGCTCCTGTGCAGGTTTCGACTCGAGGTCAGGCAGTGGCAGAAGAGCCTTTGGCAGTGGGTACCGCCGGGATGATGATTTCAGGGGTGGCGGTGACCGCTATGAGGACCGTTACGAGAGGCGGGATGATCGGACGGATAGGTGGAGCAGCAGCAGCAGCTCACGGGATGACTATTACAGGGATGACAGCCGGCGGGAAGAGAGAGGTAGGCCCGACACTTTTTCATAGTATCAAGAAAGGAGAGCTGAGCCTTTGTTGTTGCTATAATCCAGGGGTGTCAAACTCCTGTCGTCATGGTGTCCTCATGTAACGTATCATGACTTTTTTTCCCTTTGCTAAACTGGGCATGGCCAGCACTTGACACATCCGGCCCCCATGCCACGAGTTTGACAGCCTTGCTGTAATTGGCTCTGTTGTCCCATACCTTTGATCTCACTTAGCCATGGAGGAACCCATCTGGAATTAATGTCGATGGAGATTCTCAGTCATTTAGGTCATGGCTGTCCCATGGATGCCTTTTCAAGAGACGACTGGACTTTCTGATTTTCCTTTGAAGATGTTTTGCTTCCCATCCAAGGGCTGAAGAAGCTTCTTGGATGGGAAGTGAAATGTCTTTAAAGAAATACAAGAAAGTCCAGTTGCCTCTTGAAAAAGCACCTTTGGGGTATCTGGAATTAAGTTTCCACCCAAACATTCCTTTTTTTCTCTCCTACCCATATCCCCCCTATGTTCTAGTATGCTGACCTCAAAACACAAAAGTTAGCGGGAGAAATGTCAAGTAGATTGCTGTTTTGGGGGGGGAATACTCTTTTGCAGAAAGATTGTCTTTTGATTCTTGGTAGTTCTCAGTTTCAACTAATAGTTTAGGTAAGCAAGCCATGTGAAGTTTCACGAGTCTTGTGCTGTTGGATTTTCATCAACCTGAAGCTAGCTCTTCAGGATTTATTGTGTGTGTGTGTGTGTGCTTGTGTGCATGCACATATATGCATACCATTAATTTCTCCAACTTTATTTTACTTTTTCTCCCCTCTTAGGTTCTACTCAGAGGCCAAAACTGAATTTGAAGCCCCGGAGTGCTCCCAAGGAAGAAGATACATCTGTAGCCCCTGCGAGTCAGTCTAGCCGTGCAGCTTCTATCTTTGGAGGAGCCAAGCCTGTGGACACAGCTGCAAGAGAGCGTGAAGTAGAAGAAAGGCTCCAGAAGGAGCAAGAGAAGTTGCAGCGCCAACTGGAAGACGATAAACCCAGGCTAGACAGGCGGCCCCGGGAACGGTGAGCAGCAGAAGGCTATCTTTTCTGCAGAGAAAATGGTAGTTTTCAGAAAGGAAGCCTCCGCAGTTCAAATTTAGGATGACAAATCTTGCAAATAGTACTACAATATAAGTAGTCCTCAACTTATGACCATAATTGAGCCTAAAACCTCAGTTGCTAAGCGAGGCAATTGTTAAATGAGTTTTGCCCCATTTTACGACCTTTCTTGCCACATTCGTTAAGTAAGTCACTGCAGTTGTTAAATTGGTATAACACAGTTGTTAAGTGAATCTGGCTTCCCCATTGACGTTGCTTGTCAGAAGTTCACAAAAGGGGATCGTGTGATCTCCAGACACTGCAACTGTCATAAATATGACAAGAGTCCGAATTTTGATCATGTGACCATGGGCATTCTGTAACGGGTCATAAATGTGAAAACCATAACTTTTTTCAATGACATTGTAACTTCGAATGGTCACTAAACAGCCGCATCGGGAGGTGGGGGGGGGGCAGTTTTGTAACGGTGTCTTAAAAGTGCACCTTCACTTAGTTGGTGATTTTATTTCTCTGTATGTACTCTTAGGCACCCCAGCTGGCGTAGTGAAGAAAATCAAGAGCGGTCAAGGACAGGAAGTGAATCTTCACAGACTGGCAGCACAACCCCTTCTGTGGGGACTGGCCCAACAGGAAGAAGTAAGTCATCCAAGATATTAGTGGGTCCGGAAGTAAACATTTTTCTTGCTGGAAAACCCTATTAAATTGTTCCAACTTTAGCCAGTCCTGCCATGGGTATATCTCAGGTTGAGATTCAGTTGAACGATATTATAAATGTGTGCATCCAGATTTGGAAACTCACGAATTATTTGACTGGGGTAAGTCCATCGAAAGATAGGGTTTGCATCAGGGGTGAAATCTATTTTTTTTTGCTACCGGTTCTGTGGGCGTGGCTTGGTGGGCGTGGCCATGTGACTGGGTAGGTGTGGCCAATTTGGCAGTCCATTTTGCCAG
>JANHFK010003389.1:415499-427919 GCA_036250565.1 Sibynophis collaris | reverse complement strand
GGGTCCTCAATTTATCTACCTTAGAAAGGATGGAAGGCTGAGTCAACCTTGAGCCTGGTGAGATTCGAACCTGCAATTTATGATTTAAATTTATGCAATTTAAGAAAATGTCAGAATGTGCAAGCATAGAGAGCACATCTTCACTGATACGACTCGAGAACCATTCCTTGTGTATCAATTGACTTTTCTAATATAAGCATATGTGACAATAACTGCTTGGGATTTCCATTTCAATACTAATAAACCAATCAAATGCATTTACAGGTAGTCCTCGACTTACAACAGTTCATTTAGTGACCATTTGAAGTTACAATGACACTGATAAAAGTGACATATTACTGGTTTTTTTTACACTTAATGACCATTGCAATATCCCCATGGTCATATGATCAAAATATGGATGCTTAGCAACTGGCTCATATTTATGACGGTTGCAGTGTCCTGGGGTCATGTGATCCCCTTTTACAACCTTCTGATAAGCAAAGTCAATGGGGAAGCTAGATTCACTTAACAACCAGGTTACTAACTTAACAACGACAGTGATCCCACTTAACAAGAAAATTAATAAAATGGGACAAAACTCGCTTAACAAATGTCTTATTTAGCAACAGAGGTTTTGGGATAAAATGTGGTCATAAGTCGAGGACTACTTATATTTCCTTGTAGCTAAAGCTATAGGGCTAATTCCTGCTGATTAACATAGAAAGCTGTTTGGTGTAGTAGTTACGGTGCTGGCCTAGAAACCAGAGGATGGTGAGTTCTAGTCTCACCGTAGGCATGAAAGCCAGCTGGATGATTTTGGGCCAGTCACACTCTCTCAGTCAATCCACCCCACAGAGTTATTGTTGTGAGAAAACTTGGAGGAGGAAGGAGTATTTAAGGTATGTTTACCATCTTTTCTTATAAGGTAATAAAGTGGGGTTAAAAATGTAAATAATAATATGCAAGAATTATTGTATTACGCAATTCCAATTTAAATTAATCTAGCCTAATTTCAGTTAGAACCTCTAACCATGTGATAAAATTGTTCTGCCCCACCTGTTCTTTTCTAGACATGTGGGATTTCAGCTTTCTTTTAATGGATTTAACTTTATTGTTGGAAAAATAGAAGGAGGAAGCCATATTAATATGTTCCACACTTGAGTTGTTTATAATGGGATTAAAAAAAACCCTTTTAGATTGACCATGATAATGGATATCCAAGTCCAACATATTCAAAGCAGTGGTGAAATCCATTTTTTTTTTACTACCGGTTCTGTGGGCGTGGCTAGGTAGACATGGTGTGGCTTGGTGGGCATGGCAGGGGAAGGTTACTGCAAAATCCCCATTCCCTCCCCACTCCAGGAGAAGGATATTGCAAAATCTCCATTCCCTCTCCACCCTGGGGGCCAGCCAGAGGTGACATTTGCTGGTTCTCCAAACAACTCAAAATTTCCGCTACTGGTTCTCCAGAACCTGTCAGAACTTGCTGGATTTCACCCCTGATTCAAAGGTTAGGGAAAGCTGTGATAGAAAACAATTCCCTATCACAGGCAATATTCCTCCTGTACTTCGGAAGGAATTTTGTGCAGATAACTAAACTAGATTTTAAAATTTTAAAAAAATGGTAGAATCTGTCTATGACTATAGTAAGAGCTCTGATTACGCCCTTTAATTCAGCATTTTCATTTCTTACTATACCTAACAGATAGTTTAAGGAAGTTCCAAAGCAAATGGTTGTCTTCCCTAAACATTTGTTATTCAAAGGCATACTGCAGTGACGGCGAACCTTTTTTTCCTCAGGTGCCCCCCCACCCCCTGCACACGCAACCCCCGTTTTGGTGCCTCCTGGAACCAAAAACAGTTTATGGGTGGGGGTGGCATGCCCCCCATCCCGCGGCCCATTTTTGGTCCCCAGGAGGCTTCAGGAATGCCTGCTAGCACAAAAATGGGGCGCGGGGGGCACCATCCCCAACCTACCCCCCTACACATGCGCACGAGCCTTCCACCATGCATGTGCACTTGTCTCCCGGCAGAAACCCGAAAAGCAGCTGGCCAATAGGAGGCACGTGGGGATGCACGGTGGAGCTGACCTGGGCGTCAGCTTGCGTGCCTGCAGAGATGGCTCCGCGTGCCACCTGTGGCACGCATGCCATAGATTCACCATCACGGGCATATTGGATACCACTAACGTTAGCTCTGACTTTTGTATAAAGTCCTCTGATTTAATTCTCTGGCTTTTGTATAAAGCTGTTTGGTCAGCCAAACGTCTCTGAACATTGCGGCTGTGAATTCAAGACATTAATTATGCCTAGTTTGAAGATCAAAGTTTTTTTAGATTTTTTTTTTTTTTGCAAGTAAATGCGCAGTTTTATTGGAGAATGACTGAATAATGTATATGATGTGTTCTGAAATGAATCGCTTGACAGGTTTATATGAATATTAAATCTCAGGATGGTAATTTTCTTCAGAAATCCAATTCTAGCGGCACTTTTGGGCCAAGGAATGCGTGGGTGTCTGCTTCTGAACCTCTCAGCCCATGGTAAAAGGCTCCATATTCCAAAATCTACAGATAGTTCATGTAATGGGGTGACCCTAATTCTTTGAAATAAAGAAAAAAAATCCCAAATGAATTCACTACAGGTAGTCCTCGACTTACAACCACAATTGAGCCCAACATTTATGTTGTCAATTGAGACATTTGTTAAGTGACTTTTGCCTCACTTTGTGACTTTTCTTGCCACAGCGGTTGAGTGAATCACTGCAGCTGGAAAGCCAGTAACTTGGTTGTTAAGTGAATGTGGCTTCCTCTTTGACTTTGCTTGTCAGAAGGTCGTAAAAGGTGATCATGTGATCTTGGGAGACAGCAATGGTCATAAATATGAACCAGTTGCCAAGCATCTGAATTATGGTCACCGGATCATAGGTGTGCTGCAAAGGTCGTAACTGTAAAAAACGGTCATAAGTCACATTTTTCAGTGCCGTTGTAACAGTCACTAAGCGAACCGTTGTAAGTCGAGGACTACCTGTACCTGTACCTAAATTTGAGTGGACAAAAGTTCTGAAGTTCAAACCCTTCTGACACCAGTTCTTACTGGACAACAGTTCTGAATGAGAAAGATACAGATATGAATCTCGTTGTATCCATAAGTAGCTGAAGTAGCCCTTCATACCCACACGTCAACTGTGTCAGCAAGATCTCCCAAAGTTTTCAGAGCTGCAGATGGAGGGGGGAGTAAAGGAAGAACAACTGAAGAGCAGCCTAACAAGTAGGTGAGTCATTGGCTTAGAAATGCTGACTACCACAGTATGAAACTATCAAAGGGCAGATAAAACAAGGGAGCAAATATTTGCTAAACAAATATTGCTAAATACGGTATTTGCTGAACTGACTGATTTCCAGGGGCAGCCAGGCAGAATTCTTTCAGATAAGTACAAGGAGGTATCCTTGCATATGAGCTTTCTCAAAAGGGGACCCTACTTGTCAAATTCTTCTTTGGGGCATTTGCACTAGTCTTGGGTAGCTCTTACTCTCTAGGTTTTTACCCTTCTGCTCTCTTCAGGGTAGTTTCATGGACTGATAGTAAAAATAAATCCAAACTGGGAACTCAGTCACCTTTTCAATACCTTAAACAGAGCTTATCATGCTTTTGTTCATCTCCGATTCCAGCCATTTCTTGGATGTCTTATTAAGCACAGGTAGTCCTCGACTTACGACCACAATTGAGCCCAAAAGTTATGTCGTTAAGTGAGAATTTGTTAAGTGAGTTTCGTCCCTTTTTACGACATCTCTTGTCACAGTTGTTAAGTGAATCGCTGTGATTCATAAGTTAGTAACCTGGTTGTTAAGTGAATCTGGCTTCCTCATTGACCGAAGGTGGCAAAAAGGGGGGTCCCATGACCCTGGGACACTGCAGCGGTCATAAGTATGAGTCATTTGCCAAGCATTTGAATTTTGATCACATGATTATGAGGATCAGGGGTGGGTTCCTACGGGTTCCCTTTGGATCTTGCGAACTGGTAGTAGCCGTGGCAGGAGGCTCCACCCACCCACCTGGATGTCATCACGGACACTCTGTGCATGCACAGAATACGCGCTCCCGTTGCGAACCGGTAGTGAAGGTAAGTGGAACCACCCCTGATGGGGATGCGGCAACAGTTGTAACGGTGAAAAATGGTCCCGAGTCCCTTTTTTCGATGCCATTTTGAACGGTCACTAAATGAACTGTTGTAAGTCAAGGACTACCTATTCATAAATATGGTTCATCAACTCTGGGGGGAAGAAAAAGGGAGAAAAAGAGAAACGTGTCATTTGCAATGTACGTAGAGCAGTGCTGTAGAACAAGGGAGCCTTTGGGTTAATAATCCCTCCTTGTCACAGATGGATGAATTTTATGCCCAGGACAGAAATTATTTACACTGAAAGCAACATCAAAAGGAAAGTATGCAAAAGAAGGGGGGGGGAGTAAGGAGGTGAAGGGGAGAGAAGGGAGTTTCCCAAGAAAGTTTCTGTTTCGATTTCCTTGAAAACTGCTGCCTGAAAAGTCATATGATGCGTGACTTTCTCTCTCCTCTGTAAGGACACTCCCCTCGTGTTTCAATTATCCAATCCTATTGTTTGGGGAAAATCAAAGTTCCTCTTCGTCTATTCTTGTAAAACAAACAATCAATGGTAAACTGAGTTGAGTAGCTTGAGAGTTCCTTTGGTGGACAGAAAGAAGCCTTGGACCTGGAGACTCCAGCAAGGTAAGCAATGAATTCAGATGAATTTTTTTTCCCCCAAGGGTTCAGAGGCAACCCTATTATAGGGACAAAGAGTTCAAGAGATTTGCAGAGTTTTAAATGTGTCCAACCTTTGCTTTGGAAGCCAAACTGCTACAGATTTTCTACTAATCAAAAAATATAGAATCATAGGGCTGGAGGTTATCTAATCCAGCTACCTGGTCAAGGCAGAGAATCTTACACCATCCGGATCAAATGGTTGTCCTGTCTGTTCTTGAAAGCCTCCAGTGACTGAGCATTTGGGAAGACAAAGCCTTTCCACTGAGTAATTGTTCTCGCTGTCAGGAAGTTTCTCCTTTGTTCTAGCTTGGATCTTTTTTTAATGAGCTTCCACCCTTTGCTTTTTATCCTACCCTCAGGAGCTTTGGAGAACAAAACAACTCCTTTATCTCAGTTGACTTTCTGCAACTGTTTCATATTATCTCTGTATGTTATCCTCTCATTCTGCCCCTCAAGTATTGGAAGAGAGCTGTTGTGGTTAAAGTTGCTTGCTCTCTGCCGATATCCAATCTCCATTCCATCTATGCCATGTAAAGCAGGGATCTCTAACCTTGGCTACTTTAAGAGTTGTGGACTTCAACTCGGCGGAATTCCTCAGCCAGCTTTGGTCTTAAAGTTGCCAAGGTTGGAGACCCCTGATGCAAAGCACTGTCAGAGGCAAATGGGAGAGGGAGGCTAATTCTCAGCAGAAAGGCAGAATGAGGTCATAACTTGGGTTTATCATAGTTTTTCCAATTCAAAGAAGCAACCTGGTTGATTTGTATTATAAAAGCACAAGTGATGGTCTACGTATATTGCAGCCCCTTTTGTGTGTGTGCATTGTGTGTGTAGCAAAATGTTATTTGAAAGGATTGGATTATATATTAACTTTTACAGCAATACTAAGCCGCCGTGGTTTGTTTTTTTAATCATTCAGTTATGTCTACTATGAGTAAACCCATTTGAACACATTTCTCCTTCCACTGAATTGCCAGAAATTGTACTTGTAACATTTGATTGCTATCTTATCTAGCTTTCTCCCCCTCTAGCAGCTTTGGCTTTGATGATGCTGGCTATTAGTTGTGATATTTGGAGGCATTGGTTTAGAGAAGGCTGGTTCAAGTAATAACAAATAGTCTTTTAAATAATGAAACTTTTCTGTCTTCTCAGGACCGTGCAAGTAAAGTGGCCTTTTCCCTTCCCTGACCATGGCATTTTGGCTTTGGCCTCTCTTGGTGTTGCTGAGTACAGAGAGTGCAAAAGCTGAAGATCCAGGATTCAAAGCTTGTAGACTTCAAGGTCTCAGTGAAAAGATACTAGAAGTCCTACCTGGAGGTGGCTGGGACAACTTGCGCAATGTGGAGATGGGCAAGGTCATGACCCTCAACTACTCCCAATGCCAGACCACTGAAGATGGTGAGTACCTCATTCCCAACGACGTCTTTGTGGTGCCCCTCAAGAAGAGCACAATGGAGGTTCACTCTGAAATCATTAAAGACTGGCTGTCCTACACTGATGCATTTTCCGAATCCATCAATGCTGAGGCTTCCTATCTCACCGTGCTCAATGGCAGGTTCTCCGCTGGTTCCCAAGAAACGAAGACCCACAATGTCTATGATGGGACGGTCACCACAAGAGTGCAAGTACGGCATCACGTTTACTCTGTGAAAGCTCAACCATCCTTCACTTTCCACAAGGACTTCCGTCATCAGCTTGTGAGCATAGGCAACCAGTTGGAGAACAACCAGAGTCGGATTGCTGAGTATATGGCAGAAATGCTGGTATTAAGCTACGGCACACATGTCCTCACAGGTGTGGAGGCTGGAGCGTCCCTCATACAAGAAGATCAGGTGAAAAAGAAGTTTTTGCTGGACAATGATGCTGAGAAAGCAGGCATCACCGCCTCGGCCTCTGTTACTTTTTTCCACAAAGTCAATGTGGGAATTGGGACCTCCATGGAAGGTTTGAGTAATATGACTAAGGAGTATCTGGCGAATACAGTAAATTCCAAATTGGAGAGCCGGGGCAGTGTGTCTTTCTATCCTGGCATCACCCTCCAGAAATGGCAGGAGGGCATCCCCAATGGTTTAGTGGCGATAGGCAAGTCAGGGCTTCCTCTGCCATTTTTCATCACCCCTGATGCCTTACCTGAATTGCCAGAGCCTACCGTTCATCGAGTGGCCACTACGGTGGAAAACGCTATCCGCCTCTACTATGCCATCAACACCCACCCAGGCTGCGTTAAGCCCAGCTCAAAGAATTTCAACTTCCAGGCCAATGTGGATGATGGCTCGTGCCAAAATCTCAGCACCAATTATACCTTTGGTGGGATCTTTCAGGAGTGCCACGGGGTTTCGGGACCGGACCCGGAAGAGGTTTGCCAGGATTACCGTACCCAGAACCCTTTGACTGGCAACTATTCTTGCCCGCAGAACTTTTCAGCTGTCCTGCTGCATCAAGAGCAACGTACAGCCAACCAGCCCAAGATGGAGTGTCATCAGGAGTGCCATACTTGCTGGCTTGTGGCTAAGTGCTGTAAGAAAGTGTGCGGTATCCGCTACTACCCCAGCACAGTGAAGTTCTTTGCTTATTGGTGTGCTGGCACAGGTCCAATAGCTCAGAGCACAGGATTTCTCTTTGGAGGACTCTACAGTACTGGGAATGAGAACCCAGTGACTAGCACCTATACCTGTCCAGCCTACTTCTTCCCCTTGGTCCTGTTTGATAATCTGAAGGTGTGCGTCAGCAATGACTATGAGATGGGCTCCCGCTTTGCGGTCCCCTTTGGTGGCTTCTTCAGCTGCCAGTCTGGCAATCCTCTGTCAGGCTTACGGAAGGGCCAAAGCCCTGGAATCCTCCAGGATTTTTTCTACCAAGATTCTCCTACTAAATACCCCATGAAATGTCCAGCTGGGCATAGTCAACATAAGGCGTATTTGAGTGACGGCTGTGAAATTCTCTATTGTTTGCAGGCAGGGGCACTTTTTGCTCAGCAATTGGCTCCCATCAAGCTCCCCCCTTTTCTGCGCACACCGTCCCCAAATAGCAGCCTTTCCGAAACGATCCTGGTGCGCACCGAAGGTAGTCAAGCCTGGGTCAAAATACAAAAGAGTGGGAGATGGAGGTTGGCCAATAGCACAGATGGGAAGGAAATAGCTCTTCTTTTCCAGGGAAATGACGGTTCGAGACTATCAAGTGGGTCCATTGCTGGGATTTGCATCGCAGTGTTAGTAGTCATGGCTATCCTCGTTTTTATTGTGTTCAGAATTCGGCGCTACAAGATGAGAAGCTACCAAGAGGTGACAAATGAGGACCTAGAATGAGGACCCCCAAATGATGGCAGAAACTATAGAAGCCCAGAAACACCTCCAGAATTTAGTGCTGCCTAAAACATCTTTTCATCTATTCTTTGAAGTTTAATTCCAATTGTGGGGAGCCGAATCTGGGAAGCGGGAGAGGCAGAATAATAATGGAGAGCTGCGTAGGGTAGGGGAAATAAGCATTAACTATGGGTGTACATAAAAATGTTTAGCCTGGCTAGGTGGCTCAGTAGCTAAGACACTGAGCTTGTCAATCAGAAAGGACAGCAGTTCGGCAGTTTGAATCCCTAGTATAGGTCTCCTGCGTGAGCAGGGAGTTAGACTAGATGACCTCCAAGGTCCCTTCCAACTCTGGTACTTACTGTTTGACCAAAATGATGATAACCACCTTCCAGGCAAAATAATTTGCTTTGAATTGAGTGAATTCACAGGTAATTAATAACTCACTTACCTGAATACAGGTAAAATAAGCAATCAGAGAGAAATCAGTTGAAAGATCTCGACTTTATCCTGAATGTCAAATTACCTCAATGAAAGGAAATTAATTCAGATGTAACAATATAGCTTTTTGTTTGAGCAACTGTAGTTCTGTAGCTGAAAGAGAATAGATTACACTGACAAGACAAGATAGGAAAGAACTTAAAAGTAATTTTAGCAGACTGAGACATGATTTAGAGCAAGAACAGCTCTTTCTGTAGTGTACTGAGAATTCATTTATAGGTAAGGGGATTTATTTTACATTTATTGCACCTTGACAGCACCTCACTTGATACATTTTTAAAAAGCAGATGAGCAACAATACCAAGTAGAAGGAAGTGTCCTTTGGCAGTTGCTCAATAAATTCTTTGTCAGTCTAATAAATTCTGTGGTGTTGTTGTTTAGAAAAAAAGACTTTGACCACTTAGGTGATGATTTTTCATCACTGCCATATGAAATTAGCCCTAACTGGTAAGATTGAAATAACTGCTTTAATTCCTGGAAACATATAGGTTTATCAACATATATTAAAGTATTACCAAAGTCAACTTGTATTGGAAAATAGATATCAATTTTGCCTTAAGCCAAATATATGTGGCAATATTCTGAAATGCTTTATTGCTGAATACTTACATACTGAAAACCAGTATGTAACAAACAGTAAATCACCACCAGCAAGAGAGAGCAGACCAAGAGAGAGAGAGTCTTGCTCTCTGGCAATCCCTTTATAATGATACTGTTCCCCTCAGCCAATCAGAGGCGCAGTGCAATTAATCATAGTGAGTCATCACAGTTTGCAATTAGCTGCGTGACTCAGCACCAAACATTATGGGAAACCAACAGTTAGTACTTACAGTACTTACAGTACTTACAGTAACACTAACAGCAATTCATCAGGATGCCAGCACTTCTTCTCTAGTTCCTTTCTGGGCCTCTGCTGTGGCTCTTAGATAAACAGCTCAGACATTATATTATGCTAAGAATTATCGTGTTCTGGTATTTGGACTGAACGAAGTATTTCAATATACATACAGAGGGATGGGACGCTACACACTGACCCTCGCTCAAGCCCCACACATTGTCCATTGAGCAAGGTTTGAAAAGCAGGAACGGAATTTGGCTCGTTAGAAATAATATTCTCCTTAGTTTGGGTGCATTGAGATGTTGGGGTGGTTGTACCTGGAGAACCATATCAGTCTTAACACCAATTGATGTAAAATGACGTAAAATGAATCAACAGGACAGGGTTGGCAACTATGAATTGTTCAGGGCTACCCACCAGGTTTCACAGTTTAGAAGACTCCTATCAAGTATTTTTTTTCCCCCCTCATTCCAGCTCTTCTGATATTTTTCTTAACAAAGTAGAATAGAAATTAACACTATGACTCATGCAGGCTTACTTACACATTGCTTCTTAATTGACATAAAAGAAGTTCTTTATAGCAAATCCTATAATTGGTTCATTAAATTTAGTACAGGTAGTTCTCGACTTATGACCACAACTGAAGCCAAAATTTACACTCCTGGAGTTTTGCCTCATTTTACAATCTGTCTTGCCACAGTTGTTAAGTGAATCGCTGCAAATTTAATATTAGTAACAAGGTTGTTAAATGAATTTGCCTTCCTGATTGACTTTGCTTGTCAGAAGGTTGCAAAAGATGATCACATGACCCTGGGACGCTGCCATCGGTGATCATAAGCCACCTTTCTCAGTGCCTATTGTAACATTGAATGGTCACTATACAAATGGTTTTAAGTCGAGGACTATCTGTACTATGTCACTATTTTCCTCTCAGATATGTTGAGCTACAAATCCCATCATCCCCAACCAGCATGTATTTCTTCTGTTTGGGACTGTTAGGTATGCTACACTGTAAAACGTTGGAATTTAAGGCCTTACAAGCACTTTTCTTGTGCAAAAATTGACTGACAGAATCTCTCATGCTCTACTCTTTCTTACTCATCTCGCCCATCTTACGCAAATTTTGTTTGGCCTCTTGAGACCAGAAAATAATGGAGTTGTTCCTTTACTATATCAGCTAGACAATGGGAGGAGGTAGAATGATCCAACTGTGAGAGCAGAGAGTTTCTAGATTCATGACATTTTTAGCAAGGTAGCTGACTCATTGTTTGATGTCGCTGTGCTTACTCAAGGCCAAACAAATACACACATACTTCACTAAAAGCCAAAATCACAAATGAGCTTGTCTTGATATTGGAACTGTCCTGAATTGTATTCAGACCTCATTTATTTGCAACTTGAGTCCTGGCAAGAACTGGGTCAGAAATAAAGTAGCAATTTCCAGCTTCCTCATATATAATTTGAAATTATATAAGTCTTTGGGGATAGAAATCCATCTTTAGCTCAGGTGCCTAAAAGACCCCCAGTCTTGTTTTAAAAACACTTTATATTATTATTTTCATACTTTAAAAAAGACCCCCCCTGGTTTGGGTTTTATGTGAACTGTAAAACTGTTCCACACTCAAATAGCTTTTAGCCAGGGGTGGGCTTCAAAAATTTTAGCAAGGGGTTCTCTGCCCGGTTGCTGGGTGGGCGTGGCTATGGTGGGCGTGGCCTAGTCAGTCTCCTGCACCACGGCGGGGTGTGTGTGTAATTTTGCCCTCCCTGGGCTCTGGAGGCTTTCCTCAAGCCTTTGGAAGGGCAAAAACGGCCTCCCCAGGCTCCGGACGCCCTCTGGAGGCTGGAAATGGGCCTCTTTCCGGCCTTCCCCAACTTCCGGTAGGCCCGTTTTTCACCCTCCCTGAGCCTCTATGCATGCCCTGCATTTTCCTTGCATCCAAAACAGGCTGCATGGGGATTCCTGGGAGGGGTGGGGCAGGGTGAGTAGGGCCAGCCAGGAGTGAGATTTGGGGTTCTCCGAACTGCACAGAATCTTAGCTAGAGGTTCTCCCGAACCCCTATGAGCCCCCAGCAGCCTACCCCTACTTTTAGCTAAAAGAGGGGACCAGCAACCATCTATTTGAAGGATTATCTGGAAATAATAATTCAGACAGGTGATGGTCGTAGGGACTCCCCCCATAGGGGTAGTATTCCAGGCTCCATAGAGATATAACTGATCTCTTAATTGCTGGACAGAAAGGCAGCTTCCCCATAGCAGTGGCTGAATGATTTGCCAGTCTTTATTTCTTTGCCATTGGTGCTCCAATAATAGAACGGTTGAACACAAATCAATAGGGTCTTTAGGATCAGTAGGCAGAGGGAAAACATCTGTCCGATGATTGGGGTATTATCAAGTTTGGTAATGAAACATCTGCAAGCAAACCATCAAGCTCAAAGAACACCAAAGATTGCACAGTTCAGCCCTGAATTACAAATATTCTCTTCTGTCTGTAAATTCATTTACATTCTTTGAGCAATCCTACGAAAATTCCTTGTATAGCTTCCGAAGCATAGGGCTTTCTTTTAAAGCAGAAATGAACTTCAGTTATGCTGCAAATACAGTATTACATAATCCCAGATTCAAAGAACGAACTTCTAATTCCCAGTTGACATGTATAGTTTTTCATTGTATTTAAAAATGCAAACGCATAGGATGGACAGAAACAGGTGAGGTGGGAAGCAGCCATTTCTGGGCCAGTGACTGTCATTATATAACCACAGCTCAACCATGACCATCAAGTGACCCAACAAATGTCTTTTAGTTCAGAGTGGCGGGAGGAAAAGAAGTCAGGTGTTCAACACCTCAAGCATCTCAAGATACAGAAGACTCCAACTTCTTTGGACCGCTGTGGGGGAAGACTGTATTTGAGTCTTTATTCTTATCTATAACATTTTTATTTATTAAATTTATTATTTATTTATTAAATTTATACCCCGCCCTTCTCCCTTGCGGGACTCAGGGCGGCTTACAGTCATCATTAA
>JANHFK010003389.1:386614-399692 GCA_036250565.1 Sibynophis collaris | reverse complement strand
TCAATTCATGCCTATAATTATATATATTATCTAATATGTACTTGACAAATAAATAAATAAATAAATAAAATAAAGATTTATTTTCCCGTCGTGAAACGAAGCTGCTTCGTATCAGTAAACCTTGGTGTTTTGGAAAAGATCGGTAATGTGAATCTCGGCGGTTTAGGTGCAGTCTAAGAATGGATGCTGTTGTTTGCAATACTGTATTGGCTTACAATCTTCTCCAGTTTCCCGTTTCTTGGCTCAGGCAACTAATTCAGCTCGGCAGGTATTAAACAGAGGAGCTGGCACTTCCCCCTCCTTCCAGCCAACTTGAAACTGCGGTGCTCAGGTGTGGAGTTTGCAAGAAAAAGGCTTCGTTCGATTTAGGCGTTTCTGTTTTGCCCATTCAATTTTTAAAAATCAGTGTAAAACATAATCGCGAAGGAACTCCCCTCAGCTTCCCACCATAACCAACCCAACCTGTAAAAGCAACAGCCAAACCTAGCCCCTTGAGCTACCTGCCTTGAGAATGGAAATTGAGCTGTGGGAATGTCAGCTTCGTGAAAGATCAGCTTGGCCACTGGGTCACACACATTTGGACATGAGGCTCCCTTACAAAATAACTGGCATAAATGTAGCACCCAACTACAGTAGTTAGAGAACAACCAGGACACCTGATCCCTTTATTACAGCACACTATAAACTCTGTGTTTATAGATCACAATGGCTATTCTAAACTGAATAGATTATGCCTAGAAGTTCTGTGAGATTTGTTCTATGGTAAACCATACTCTCATTTATTTTAACTTAACATGTTGCTGGAAGGAACACAGCCATTGTTCTTTGTTATTGGCCAGCATATTGTGCAACTCCAGCCCTTTGGTGGCTATTGAGCCATTTCAAGAACAATCCAATGCCATTGATAACTTACAGTGCCATACATTTCGTAGGATCAGGCTATTTGAAATATGACATTTATCAATCTGAGTTCTAGCATCTTCTAGACGTGGCATGCCCCTTAGCCCTGCTTGTGCAGTTCCTGAAGTCCCATCTGAGCTTGAATGCTGAAAATTGGTGGCATCTTTCCCCTATTTTGAGATACAAAACTACAATGCAGCTATGGCATTTAGCAAGGAAAGGGACTAAACCCCAACTCTTATATGAAAGACATGGAAAACAGAGATAAAAATATTCCCACTTTGCATCAACAGTTCACCAGTTGCAGAAATTGGGCCACCAAGAAACATTAGGGGAGGTTTTTGTTCACTCTTTTTCCAGACAGACCAACTTCTCTGCCCTACCACTGCTGGGAGCATGTTTGGTGGAAATAAAAGATACCGGGTTTTGGTGGCTGTTTCAGATGTGGCTAGCTGGAACTCAGAGCCAAGCTAACAATTTTATTGCCTTTGTAAGAGTTAAACAGAGATTTTTTTATTCAGAAAATATTTGGCCGTTTAACTCAACCATTCTTAAATATTCTCCCAAGAACCTGAACATGTTTCATAAACATATTTAGGTTCTTACTTTTTCTTCAGTTTAATTTAATGAAAAATTGGTTTTTGAGCACTCAGTATATGCAAGACCAAATATTGTACTGAAACTAAGAAAGTAGTAATTATTTAAAAGAGAGGTGTGATCAGTGCAGCCTTTCTTAAAGCACCCATGTCCTTTGGATGGCTTCAGTTGCTTCTAAGGTACTGTTGTTCTTTGTTGTTTATACACTTGTGTGAAGAGAGCGCCATTTTTGCAGAACCCTAACCCTTCAACAAATTTTATCCAGAAATGGATGAAATATGCAATCAATTCATACATTTAGCACCATTTACAATCAACATATAAAATGTAATGGAAAATATCAATGCTTTAATCAATATTCCTTTTTTTTACAAGTCATAGATGATACTAAAATCTTGTGTAATCTTTTCTATTCTTCTATTATGCAACTCCCATCATTCTTTGCCTAAAACACTATATATATGGCTTGATGAGCCTTTGGAGTTTACATTTTTTATGGACGCACAAGTGTTAGCATCATCTAGAAGTAGTTTTTATCAATTACTTATATATTCTGGAACATTTGCTTGGCTAGTCAAGACAGTTTGGTACAATGCACTCTATGATTTAAACCCAGTAAAAAGTGTGCAAATTGTGGCAGCATGAAACATGAAAGAATTAGTCATTGTGAATATATTTTATTCTCTACAGGTTTCTTTGACTGCAGAATTTGAGATATCATTAATAAATTTCAAACTTAGTTTAAAATAAGCTGATCTGAGGAAAGTTCCATACAGGAGTAGAATTGCCCAACAGTTGTGATTGACTTGCTAGAAGAACTTTTACATTGGTTAGTACTATGGACAGTGCTAATCCCTAATTGTGTAATTCAGATAACTTCCCCTATTTTAAAGGTTTTTTTGATGATGTGATTGTTGCTGCTTTCATAATTGTTATAAAAGCTACCATATAAGAATAAAGGTAAGCTACTAAATAATTTAAATGAAATTAACATTGTAGAAAAATGTAATATGAAACATAAAAGATGAAATATAAAAATATTAACTTCAAAATGTCCTCAAATCAAAATAGTTTTGTAGCAGAAAATTGCCATCAAACTATTTTTATGCATGATTGTATTATGTCATGGGGTTTCTGTCAGCTTGGTAGAGTTCTCTGGCACTTTTTTCATAGCTGAAACTGGATATTTTAATAAAATCAAAACAGAAGATAGTCAGGGTCCAACTTCTATAAAGCTGTAAATTTTCTTATTTTAGTAATCCAAAACAAATCAAACAATCTAATACTGAATTTTAAGCTTGTAATGATCTATCAATAAAACCTGTTTATATTCTGCACAATTCAAACCTTAATTCCCAAAGGAACTACAACTCTCCAGCCAGCACTTATGAAGTCATGAACTTTTCAAGAGGAACTATCAGAGCTCCCATTACACCATACTAGATTTGTGAGTGAAATTTTGATTTTTACCCTGGCTTTATTATTTTATAAGTAATTCAAGGTGGTGAAAAAAACAAAATACTCCTTCCTCTTCCTATTTTCCCTCACCACCTACCTTGTGATTTGGCTTGGGCTGAGAGAATGACTGCCCCCAAAGTCACCCAGCTGGCTTTCAGGGTCATAATTGCTTCATAATTAATTTCCAATTAGCAAAACAAGCTATATTATTGTTTTCTTAATAATGGTATGCTAATCTATGTTTTAAGATGGCATTGAAGTTTCCCTTTCCTAGATTGGTTTCTGCATCATGATCTTGTCAATTGTTGCAAGTACTATGTGTGTAACTCCATCAGTATGAAAAAATATCCTACCCACCAATATAATTGTGTAATATAGCAGACTTCAAGAATCTAGCTTGAACTCACTGGTTTTCACCAAACATTTCTTTTTAGCCCCCTCCTCTCTAATTTGTCACAATTGTCTAATGATACAATTGTTTTTCAAAAAAAACCCCACTAACCCGATTTGACATACTTTGAAACAAGTCAATATACTAGCAATCTTTTAGTATTTAGCACCCTATTGCATCTTAACCGAAACGTAAATGAAGCAGATTGCTCCAATTTCCTTCAACATTCTACTGTATCAAAATTTATTTCACCAATTTGATGATTATCCATCTCAACAAGTGACTCAGAGCGACCGAATCCTATACAATCCTCCAGAATACTTTCGAAAAAAATTATGGTGGGAAGATGTTTCCAATTTGGTTTCCTTTTTCTAATAGATATTAGAAATGCTGAGTTGCCTTTATAAAGAACTTCATGTTCTATGGCTCCTTGAAGGACATTTTAGAATTAATTGATTTACTACACATTTGGACAGATAATCCAAATTCAAATGTTACAGAACCAATGTCACTGACATAGCCAATGCATGATCAAATACATTCCATTCCTCAGAAATGTCTCTGGAGCTGATGTACATAATCTCCCACACTGGGTAAAAAAGGGAAGAAATTTATTATCCAGAATATTCAGGAATCTCAGAAGAAAATGGCAACTTCCTGTCTTCTGAACTGAGTTTACAGGGCATATATAAATTCTGTTTGTCGGATAAGGAACATCCCATTTTTTCTTAACAGCTCCAAAAGAATTATTCAGCCGTGATTTCTCTTCAAGCTGCGATCTTTAAAATAACATACTGAATCATAAGCAATACTCTTATTAATTCTGTAGTTCAATTTTTCTACAACTCTGTATTGGAAGCAAAACATTATTTCCAAAGATTTTGAAGATCAATATAGAAATATTAAATTTATCATGATGGGAGAGAATAATTTACCTTTTGCTCGAAGAATGCAGTAGCGTTTTAAACACAGCCACTTTTCAGCAAAAGTAATGCACACTTTTTTGGATACTTTCACAATATATTAAGAGGTAATTTCACAGGCATTATGTAATTAGTTAACCATTCAAATAGAATCAGACACATTTTTTAAAAAATGCATTCCTTTGTGATAGTGGTATTTGATTCCAGTATTCCATTTAGTCACATCCCATTGTTGCTTCCCTCATAGGCAATCTTCAGCAGCAGGGCATTGCAGAAAGACCTGCACTACAGGGGTGTGTGGGAAGCTACTTCATTTGTGAACATTTTCCACGTAGCTGGCATGTAACATGACACAGACTGCTTTTCCCTTTAAGTATTTATTTTGGTTATGGCTTCCTGAATTTAAAGACATGACATGAAAAAACAAAGCATCCCTTTTAATTGTTTTATTTACTTCTGTATACACAAACTTTTATGAACATGGATCACTGCCCCTCCATCCTGGCATCTCATCTAAATCTCCACTATCACTTTCTGGAAATTTTGTACGCAACAAGGCTTTTAAGGAATCAAAGACTTGTTAACTCAACCATCTGTTATTTAACTCTAAAAAATAGGGGTGTGCCACAATGCAACACAGGTCTGTTGCCACTCAGTGGCTACTACTTCAGGTAGTTCTGCTAAAAATTGCAAATCCTGTCCTCTCTCTGGTAGGATTCACAATGCTAGTGCAGTTCTCCCTGGTCTTCACTACCATATTACCAGAGATCTGACAAATCTCTCCAGCTGCAAAGACTTCAGCATTGTGCCATTTTTCAGAAACTATTTGAAGTAGGTGGAGTACTTTTCACACAATAGAAGACTAGTCCTTGAAGAACACCTAACCCTCGTGTTTTCACCAGTTATATTGGTTGTAGTAAAATAAAGGCCTAAAAAGAGAATTCTTATTCATGTGACCAAAAAAAAGCTCTTTTGTCAACTTCTGACAAAAAGTGATATGAACTATCCTTTAATATTAACAGGAAGGGGGTCCATCTCTTAGAGAACCAGAGTGAGCTAATAGATATTACTAGATGAATGGAGTGGAACAATGTTAAACTAGTTACTGTAAACTATCCATCAGGTAGAGTGAGAATTATACAAGTTCAATTCCCAGCACCATGCTTCTTCCCATGAAGGAAAAAAAGAAGAAAGGGGGGTGGGAGTTTACTAGAAGAAAATAGAAATAATTTGCTGCAGCTGTAATTGATTGAATCAAAACCACATGCTTGTGATGGGAACAAAATTAAATTATTATTGGTTGATAAACAGTCATCACAAATCTAAATCAGAAGTTTTCATCTAGAGTGCAGATGGCTATCCTGGCTAAACATAAGATTATTTTAATAAAACCACACTTGCACCCAATGAAGGGGCAGGGGCTAGAAACAGACAAGAGGTGGGTAGCCAGACAGAATAAATACTTCAAGTAATTTGCCAAACAGGGCTCGTATTGTAATTTGTTCATTACCCTAGCAAAATACTGCATACTGTAATCAAGATAGAAGTCAGTTTCCTCAGTAGTATGCACACATTTTCAGCTCCAAATACTTTTCTCGCACCAATGTTAATCACACAATTTGTAGCAGTAGCAGTCTTGTGGAACATGTAGTTCTGAGCTGTAGGCAATGCCACCTACACATTATATATCTGAATGGCTGCCAAGCATCCAGGCAGGCATCACATAAAATATGTAATGAACTGCAGTAACTGCTTCAGTTTAGACCCTGTTGATTCTTGGCTTCAATGTAACAAACAAACTATAAGTCTTCCTTCCAGATAATTAGCATTGTAAAAAGATCCACTGGGAATAATTGCAGTTAATGCCAGCCAGCACTATACAGCAGGGATTAGAACTATACAGGATACAGCTCCAAAATAATCAAACTTGCAAATTCATTTTACTTCTTGATCACATGAATATGTTAGATCATTATTAGAGAAGTACTATCAGGATATTATAACATCATAAGCTCTCAGGTAACAGTGAAGAGTTTATGTAAATCATGTGATAAATATATCTTTAAGGTATTTCCATGTTTTTAAAAACTCTATCCCACTCGAAATCTAGACTTGTCTGATGATAGTCAAATTCCACAGAAACAATTGCATATATTTGAGAATAGTGGATATTATGCTGAGTAAAGCTGGTGCTGCAACAACTCTAAATCAAATAATGTCCCTAAATGAAGTTTGAAGAGTTATATCAAAGTCTCACAAGGCAGAGCATGTTAGCAGCCAAGGCTTTTTAAAGCAGTTAATATAACTTCTTCGAGACAAAGCTTCCTGTTAATGGCATTAGCCCATCAACGTCAGAGAGAAAAGAAAAGCACCACAGTGTAAGTGAGCAAATAGTAGGGTGGTTAGTGAGGGAATACGTGACGCGACTTTCTTGAACAGCCATTACATCCTTAAACAATAAATACTGAAGCAAACGGGAACCTCACAGTTCACTAGAGAGAGTGCTAAAGACCTATCCTACTCCACAAGTATTTCCTTCACTCAGACTGAATAAGAATTCCTAAACATGGATTGCTGAAGAAGCCCGTTCCGTTTTATATCCCTTACACAGGATGTTCAGTTTTGAAACAAAAACATTCTCTAGACAGCAACTAAAATAGACCCCTTTTAAGAAGGCAAATAAATAAGGAATTCATCACAACTTAAAAAAAGACATGTACAAAGTGCAAGTTTTTTTTTATAAGCCTAGCACCCATTCTGATTCTCCCACAGGTATTTTGCAATAGAGCAATTATAAAGAAAGATGGCACTCCTCTTTCAGAAAGCAAGCACCAACATTTCAAGATCCCTTCTCTTTTCTTATGGATGGGAAGATACAAAATATGGGGAAAATATGCTGTTTTACAGCTCATCCTAAGGAGGGGTTCTAAAGTGCCAAGCTATATCCCCAAGCTCTAAAATGAAAAGTAAGAGCTTGCAAGGGTCAGAATTTAGTAATGCATAGAACAGGTTGATACAACTGGAGGAACAGAATATAGTTTCAAGAATGAAATATTGGTCCAGAGTATAAGCATTTTCAATCTTGCAATATGGTCAAGAAGCTGGAAGTTTGCTTACTTTGGGAGGGCTGGGAGAGGGATAGGCTTAGCTGCTTCCCTTCCCTGCATTGCAAGAATTCTTTTGCTTTGTCAATCTCTGTGTAAAGGCAACATTCCTCTCCAAGAAGGAAACAGTGAAAAAATGTAGTGTAGTGATCCACTCTGCAAGAAAGGGATGAGCTGGGGCAGAAGGGGGGGGGCAGGTCCTTTAGTTATCTGACTAGATTTATTTATGTTTAGTTTCTCTATGTTGAATAAGTTGCTTCTCCCCATTTATTCTTTTTTAAATACAAGTTCAAGTTGTCCCAATACTCGTGTGCTCCTCTTCCACTACGGTCCTGCAGAATCAGAATCCTCAATTAGAACTTCAGTGGTAGCTCCAAGAATCTCTGTATTGATGACCAGCCCTTCTGTATTCTCATCACTAGCGGTTCCAACAAATATTTTTCCATCAGCCATCAGGTTGACCCGGTCACCCCCACTGCAGTAGGCCTTAGGCATCCCATCAGAGTTCAGCAATAGGCACTCTCCAGGAGTGGTGTTTCCAATGGGATCTGGAAGAAGGGGAAGGCCCTGGACATCCGTGGGTTGGACAATAGACTCTGGATCAGGACCTAAGATGTCAGTGCTGGTAATGAGAGCCCCTGCGTTGGCTGCCAGTGCTTCAGCAATAAGCACTTCTGGGTGACTCTTGGCTTTATGTGCTACAACACTGTCTTTTTTCTCAAACTTCTTTCCACATATATTGCATGAAAACTGGTAAAAGGTATCTGCATCATGTTTTTTCATGTGCCAGTTTAGTGAGGCCTTCTGCCGGCAGGTGAATCCACAGATCTCACATCTACAGAAAAATGAGAGGGAGCAAAAGACAATTCATTATTCATCAGAATAATATTTGAGAAATGCAAAGGGAAAAAATTATTGATGCAGCTGGTCTAATCCCTCATGAAAAAAATAGGCAAGATCAAGGACACTACTCACTGTAATGGCTTCTCGCCTGTGTGGATCATTCGGTGAACTGCCAGATTGTGGGAACTTTTGAAAGCACGGGCACAGTATTCACAAATGTAATCCCTTTGATCTGTAAAGCGGCACATAGTATTTTACATCAAAACCTGAATCTAATCCAGATCCATTCCTATTCAAAAAGAATCTGCCATGTTCCTAATCACAGTATTAAGGATAATAGTTTAAAAGGATAAATATTTTCTAAGTGATTAAGAAGTACTTCTCAAATACAAATAGAATCTTATGGAAACAGTCTCATTCTTATTTATATATTCTAGTTTTTCTTCATTCTCCAAGGGCGGGCAAATAAATTAAAATCTTTCTCAGTACATTTGAAAGATCATATATATTATTCATTCTATGTGTCAGGCACAGGAACCAGAACAACTCTGTGAGTAGGCCAATACAACTCCTTTAGTGTAGTGAGCCATCCTTGGTACTTCTCTGAGCTTGGTTCTTATACCTAGTTTGGGTAATGAAATGACTGCAAGAAAATGATGAAGCTCAGATAGCACCAAGAATTCAACTCATTTCAATTCTGAGCTACAAATATTCTCCCTTATTGGTCTGTATTGTAAGTCATCTATATTACAAGTCTTGCTAGACTGGCTGTTTTCCCTTGAGAACCAGAAGATAAGGTTTCACTAGTCTGGTCTATAATACTTCCTCCCATGGAGCAACTCACACTGACATGCCTCTTTATTCCTCCCTCTCCTTTAGCCTGTGATTCTACCACATTGTGCCAACAAATGCACATATTCATTCATTCATAGTCTATGAAGGTAGAGAAGATCATAATGTTCATTGTTTAATGACAGTGGGACCATTGCTTTCCATATACCAATGGAATTATGGGAGTTGAAGCTTATACCAAGAGATCACCCTGTTTGGTAAAAGCAGCTGTGCATATCTTAATGGTAATATGTCCCTTTTTGTTCATATTCCTTCAAACTCTTCATATATTATTTAAGGAACTTCAGAATTTGAAATAGGGAGATTAAAAAACAAGGAAGGTAGACAGTATGGTCCAACCTTGTCAAAACTGATCTTTTTTTTTTTGTCAAAAGTGACTTCTGACAAATAAGCAGTCTACACCAATTACTTGATTTCACATTGTTCTTATTTATATCAATTGCAAATAATAATTCATTGCGTAATATCTCTTATATTATGAATATCAGAATCAATGTAACTTATTCTTATCTATATCAAAGCTAAAAAAATGAGGAAAGGAAATATTGAAAGACTGGAAGCAGTAATATCCTAACTGCATCCTTCAGTTTGAGTCATTCTCATTTTAAATATAGCCACAGAACAACATCTGTGTATCTGTCATAAAGCAATCTGCATCAACTTTGCATTTCATATCTAAATTAAAGACTTGGCTATTCAAAAAGAAATTTACTTTCCTCATTAAAGAGACAGTGTGGAGATTTTCTTTGCAACCCATATTACCTGTGTGATGTTTGGCATGCCGCAACAGTTGCTTCTGGAGCCGGAAGAGTCTTCCGCAAGAGGGATGAGGACATACATATTTCTTTTTCAGCAGATGCTGATATTTGATATGATGCTGAAAACAAAGAAAACACTGTATTTTTATCACCTGAGATCTTAATACAAAAAAAGTAGTAAACACATTAAATATTCTAATAACCACCATATATTTCAATGTAAACATACAGATTAAAACATGAAGAACTTAAAAAACATATGCTGGAAATGTTATGTGTACAGAATTTGTAGAATAGGAACATTTCCCCTCTTTTTTTGGTCTCTTTGAGTTAATGTTGATTCTTGGCAATTTCCTGGCCAAGTTTTCTTGGCAAGACTTCACAAGTGGTTTGCCATTGTCTGTTTCCCAAGGGTGAGAGAGAGAGTGACTGGTTCAAGATCACTCACTTGCCTTCATGCCTAAAGCAGAACTAGAATTCAGTCTCAAGGTTTCTAGTCTGATGCCATAATCACAACACCAAACTGGCTCTTTTAATAGGAATATATCACAGATAATTTGGAAAGTGACTAAGAAATATAGAGAACTGAAGTTTTAAGGTTCAGCTATCATCTCTACCAAATATCCCAATTTTAGAATTATTTCCCTTTTGTCCCATGACTATAATATGATTGTTTTCTAACTGATCGTGCCTATAATAGCCATTTTGTGAAGGGGTACATCTCAATTTCACTAATTTTGTAGCACCCACATGATTTCTCAAAATTCCAGTGCCTAACATCCCAAATACTTGGAAATACTACAGAAAGTTATAGGATGAGGTGAGTGATTCAAAGGCTTCTTGGGAAAATTTGAGACCAGTAATTTGTTGCCCAATAGCCCATTAAGTCTAGAGCTCAAGACTGCACAGAGACAACAAAGCAATGGCTTTATTTTCCATGTACCTATAACTAGGCACAATACAAAAGTATAAAATATAATATCAATACTTTATTACTGTAAATGCAATATGGCCCAATATATCAATTACCATTTTCTTAATTAAAGCATCATTTACCATTTCCCCCTTGTTGGAGAGGGGAAGGGACAATTTTCTCTTAAGGTAAATATTGTAGGTGCCAAAAGAGAAAAAAGGGTAAAACTGCAGTAGTCTTTAAAGATTAGGACAAGAAGTTAATGCAGGATCTGTGAGAGGATGAGTAGCAATATAGGGATGTAAGAATTGAAGTTATTCAAAATAATGAGAATTCCATTATGCTTGGTCACAGTCAGCCAGATGTTTAAACTGGATTTGGTGTTTATATCCAGCTGAGCCTTTCCCAAGGACTTGAGACAGGCAGATGTTGTTTAAGAATTTTAAAAGTTTAAATCATCACTGAATGTAAGCTGTTATAAGTAAAGCTACCTTTTGCAATTGACTGACGGTGATTTTTGTCAATGCCAATGGTGCTTTGGACATTTTGGGAATTACACCCAAAGCACCTATTACTACTGGCACTAGTGGTCTTTCGCTATAGATATTCTACTTCTATTTGCAGGTCTTTGTATTTGTGATTATTATCTCACTTTTAAAAATATAGATATTTGTTTGACTCTAAGCCAGCACCTTCACCATTAAACCAAACTGACTCAGTGCTGGGATGTGTGTGTGAATGAAGATGTGATAAAAGACTAGAAAGATTGCAATAGTCAAGATAAAAGATTATTGTGACATAGAAAGGAATTTTGCTGAAAGAAAAGAATGGAAGGCTGTTTTTTTGGAATGCTGTGCAGGGAGAAGCAACAAGAGTTTGGGGGGGGGGGAGGAGTCAATAAATCCAAGGCTCTGTTTATTAGTCAGATTAGTGGCAAAGTTTTCAACGGACGCAGAAAATGAGTAAAGCTACTAAGAAAACAAAGTATACAGAAAGAATATTAAAAATTCAAATTCTTAAATATAAATGAAGGGAACTCAATAAACGTAGGACATGAAGGAAACTGAATTGGAAAGAGTATTCAACTGCACTGAAAATAGCAAAATAAAATTTGAAGGGTTTTTAAAAAAAATCTAACAATGAAGGTCATTAGCAGTGAGGTAAAAGATGCTTGTCCCTGTGAATTTTTTTGGAGTCTAGATTCTGCAATAAGATTTAGATGTGAGAATATTGAAACTATGAGAATAAAAAGTACTTTCCAATAGTCTAGAACTCAGAGGAAGATACATTAAGTAATAATTGTAAAAGAAATATATATTTAAGCATAAGAAAAACTATGGGATATTCAAATGCTAAAGAAAAACAGATGAAGAAAAAAGAATAGTTCATAATGAAGGGTTAGTCAAAGTTATCCATTAGTCATAATGAATGACATAATGAATGACTATTGTCAAAACAAGAGAAGATTCCTGCATAGCATAATGCGGGATTTGATAATAAAATTAATAAAATGTAATAGCAGAGAGGGAAAAAAGAGAGGCAAATGGTTATGAAAAAAGCAGCAATAGTAGTATCACTTATATTGACTTATATACCGCTTTACAGCCCTCTCTAAGCGGTTTACAGAGTCAGGATATTGCCCCCAACAATCTGGGTCCTCATTTTACTGATCTCGGAAGGATGGAAGGCTGAGTCAACCTTGAGTTACAATTCAGCATTTCAGGAGAAAGAATCATGAACAGGCTTGAAAAGTTAAGTCATGCCATGGTATGAAACAAGCATTTGGGATTTGGAGCATTTAGAATTTGAAGCATGAGAAAATTGTTGCAATGTTTTTAGGCTAGTTCACATAAGAAAAGCAAAAAAATTTATAGAGAACAAAGAAGGGCATCTCTTTTTTCCTTCCTTTGCTTGTAAACATTATTCTTACCTGTAGGTAGCGAGGGTGTGCAAGAACTGTGCCACATCCTTCCATTTCACAACGTACATATTGTATCGGAGGCTTCTTCCTAAAATTCACACAGGTGAGTAACGAAGAAAAAACAGCACAACTCTGACAAATGTTATAAATATACAGATTTTTCTCAATCTGAGACCTAAAGCCCAGAATTTCCATAAGGAATGACAGTTGTAAACTGAGGCATTCACATGATCAGACCTGATTTTGTTACTTTTTTTTGGTGGTAGTCGTTGAATAGAAACCAGCAAAAAAGTCTTAAATCACACTCACCTGCAACTAGCCATAAAGGTGAGCCAGTTGTCATATGCCTAAAATGTAGTCATTTTGTAGTCCCCCACTATAAGGGGGAATGTGCAGCTGTCAAAACTCCAGAACCAAG
>JANHFK010003389.1:291002-302270 GCA_036250565.1 Sibynophis collaris | reverse complement strand
CACTTGTTTCGCTTGGCCGGCCTGGGATGACCCTTAGTTACTGTGGGTAGGAAGCTGATGGGATTTTTAAGGTTTTTAAAGATTTTAATGGGCTTTTAATAAGGGTTTTTGATAGGGGATTTTAAATGTTTTAAAAACTTTAGAACAGACTACTGTTTAATTATTTTAAAATATTTTAAAATATATATTTATTTATGTATAACACGGTTTTAATTATGTCTGTCCCTGAGTCCCGGAAGGGAGAAGGGCGGTATACAAATACAATAAATCTGAAAACTACAGCTTGTATCCCCCTCTTCAGAAGCTAAGAAAGGAAAGGAAACGCAATCCTTACTAAGCCTCATACCTTGAGATCCAATACTGTATCTTTGACTGAACGTATTGGGAGTTGCAATCCATAAAACCCAAGAACTCCAATCAGACTAAAACAGGGCAACCTGTCTGGGTCTGAAGGTGCTGTAGCCTCAGAGATAAGTTTCAATTTCCTTCTTTGTAAGCAGACCTTCACTTGCACCATAATGTAAGTATGAATCCTCTTGTAGATATCCACTATAGATGTAATGATTCCAGGAGACTGTGAGTTTTAGTCCCACCTGAAGCATCAACACTGGCTGGGTGACTTTGGGCCAGTCATAAAAGTTAGTGTGTGTGTGTGTGTGTGTGTGTGGAGTAGTAGGAGCATTGTGTATATTTGCTGCTTTGCATTATTTAGACAAGTAATAGAAGCTGAAACAAAACCCAATAAATAAAATAAGATGGGTAATATATCCCTTAACATTGTTGCTGGATTGCAGTAACCATCTCTCTGATATTGACTCTGTTGGGTAAGGTTAATGAAAATTACAGCTCAGGAAGGCCAACAAAAACTTGCAGTATCAATCAATTTTGGTCACCACACTTCAAAAAAAAAAAGACTTTGGAAAAAATGCAAAGAAGAGCAACTAAGATTAAGGGCCTGGAGACAAAAACATAGGAAGAACAATTGCAGGAATTGGGTCTGGCCAATCTAGAGGAAAAGACTAGGGATGACATGATAGCAGGATTCTAGTATTTGAGGGGCTGCCACAAAGAAGAGGTGATCAACTTATTTTCCAAAGCACTAGAAGGCAAGAGAAGAAAAAGGGGATGGAAACTAATCAAGTGGAGAAAAGCAACCTGGAATTATGGAGAAACAACAGTGAGGACAATTAACTAGTGGAACAGCTTGCTGCCAGAAGTTGTAGGTGTTTCAGCACTATAGGTTTTTAAGAAAAGACTGGACATCCACCTATCTGAAATGGTATATAGAATCTCCTACTTGAGTAGGGGGTTGGATTAGAAGACCTCCAAGATCCCTTCCAGCTCTATTCTGATTGAATCTCTGTCCTAGAGGGGAAAAATCCTTCAAATTTGTTGTAATATACTTTGACTTGTTTTCTTCTGCTGTTTATTTAAGATGAGCTTCCACCAATTAATTAAGGCTGGGACTAACTACGTTGCATGATTTTAATTCACTGCTTTTGGATTTCATAGGAGTCATTTAAAACCAAGTCAACAGCTGGTTAATTACACTGGTGTTAAATTACATTTTAAATAGTTTAAGTTAAGAATAACTGGGTATGATCTCAGCTTTTGATTTCCATCTACAGTTCTTAGATTTTCAATGTATTTGGCCAAAGTGAATGTTATACATGAATATTACTAGGTTTTTTTTAAATGAGAATTAGCTTTCTTGGTAATACAAAGTACAAAGCAATTAATATTTTGAAGTGGCATTTAAGAGTAAAGAAGAAAACCATTATGGGGTTTGTTTTGTTTTAGATTTTGTTTGGTGTGCAAAGTGACCCATTAGTACTTAATCTAAAGGGCAGACAGATTGAGCCCCCTTCCTTGTTCAACAAATACAGATTTATTCATCCAATGTTAGAAATCCTGTGTTAAAAATCCCAGATTAGTATTATGGTGTTTCACAGTCTTTTGTCAGGTACAAAAGAGCAGGACCACACATGAAGTTACAGTTAAATTGATTCGTTACCCATGTCTATGCACAGGAATCTACTCAACTAATGGTTAAGGTACTTAACTAATGGTTAGCCCTATTTTGGTGGCTAGGTAAGTGTCAACAGCATTCAAAAGGTGTTGGATTTTAATTGTGATTACCTAGAGATCCTAGGCTGATTCCTCTTTTCATTCCAGCCCCAGGTTCTGCCACTCTTTCTCCTACACCCGTAATGGCAACCCTATGGCACGCATGCTAGAAATGGCACTCAGAGCCCTGTCTACTGTGCCGTCGCCTCAGATCAGATTTTTGTGGTGTTTCTTTTGTGAGCTTCTCTTTCTCTCAAACGACGAAACAGAAGCTCATGAAAGAAAAAGATCTTACCTCTACCCATGTTGGGATGCCCCGCCACCCGCTGGCCATCAAATCTTTGGGTCCCCGCTGCGCATGCATGCGTGCATGTCTATGCACATGCGCATTCTCGCATGTCAGTGCATGCACAAGTTTGTGCGCATGTGCATCTTTCAGTTTGGGCATGCATGCGCGTGCAATTTGGGCACTTGGTGTCTAAAAGGTTCGCCATCACTGCCCTACACCATTCTAGATAATTGAAGAATATCCTGTTGAAGAATGTATAACAGTTGTTCCTACTAAACTTCACTTGCCGGGTTAGTGCCTACCAGGTTATCCTATGAAAGCTTTTCCTAATTTCTAAAGGTTTGTTGGCTCAGGTTCCTGGCATGGCACCTGGGGATGAAAAAAGCGTCTTATCACAATGTCCCTTTCTACCTGCCAAGTGTACTATCCTACCCAAATTTACCTTTTTAAGGTCTTTTTAGAGCTTTGCATGCATTGAAAATGATTCACAAGGACTTTAATCCTCATCTGTGTACAGCAACTCTTTGCAACTTTTTTCCAGACACTCCCAAGGGTTTGCCTTCATGAATATATCCTGTGCTTCTAGGAAGTCTCAAACACTCCTTGCAGATTTTCCCCCCTATAAAAAATAAATGGTGCTTCAGATCCAGCATGAGTATACTTCTTATATGTGCCAGCAACTGGATTTTTTCCTGGGCTCTTTTGATAGCCAGGAATATACACACATCTGAATTGAGGGATAAGGCATGTTCTTAACTCAAATTCATTTTTTCTGTGGACTGTGAGCCCTGGAACTACATCCACACCAGTTCTGAAGCCTTTTTCCAGTTTTGGATCTCAGAAGCTCACATTCCTAGAAAATAGCATATTTTAGAGCAGAACACCAACCTAAAACAAAAACTTGTATTTCCAACAGTGCAGAACCAGTTATCGGTCTATATTCCCATAGACTGATAACTGATACCATTTGTAGAAAAAGTGGCAGGTGGCAACAAAGACTTTGTCTTCTGCTTTATAATTGGGCAGATTTGCCCTCGCAATCATCTTGGGAGAGTGCTTATGACATACTGTCAAAATCCAAATGTGCTCCTCTCCCATATTTTGATGCCATCCCTGATTTAATCCCCTCTTAAAGAAATCTGGATTGTGTCTTCAACCTCTCCTGTTCTAGATGAGCATTATAATCTATGTTGTTCTTTTTTTTTGGTTATGTGATTTACTAATTTTTTTTTAAAAAAAACAGCTTCTTACATTTCTGCAAAAGATTAAACATAAAACACAAACAAAGGAATTAGGAAGGAGAAAGAAAAAATCAGGAAGGGGATAGTGCAAAGGAATAAGGGAGAGAAAACTTCACCATCCTTTTTTCCATTGCGAGAACCTAAGTGTTTCTATCACTGTGCGTAAGACATCGGCTTGGGGAAGGTTGTTCAAAGAATTGTAGGATTCCAAAACTAACATCCACTATAAAGTCCAGATTAAATTGGGGTTAGAAAGAGAAATGCCCTTTTAGGCTCATCATGTGTACACCCAGAAACATAATGATGTATTATTAAAAAGTCCCTGTGTTGTCTTTCAGAAGTGATAAAGAGAAACCTTATCCATTTGTACAGCCCAAGATCTCAGAAGCTCACATTCCTTCTAAGACCATGATACACCATGAGTATCCCCTCAGAGAGGCTCAGTTCACACCCTAAGGATTCTCTTGAGAATTCTGGGATGGAGAGTGGGTTACACCAGAGTTGTACAGTACAAGATGAAAATACTTTAGGAATGTATCAGCTAAAGGAAATGTTGGGAGTGACTACATTCATTTTTGTGTTGTGGAACAATTAAATGAGAGCTGCTAAAGCCCATCTGCTTTTAAGTTTTTTTTTTAAAGATGTGCCAAAACACGCTATCCTTTGAAACCTGTTTGTTTCAAAAGCATTCAAACAAGCATTGCCTCTGGTTGAATCACTAATATAGGGGGGAAATTCTATTGTTTGCTTTCTAAGCAAATGTAACAAGGGTTGAAAAATTTAATTTTTGAGAAAGTTTATATTGGCCTGTTTTTCCAAGACACACAAACGGACATTCTGCAAAAATGCACATGGAAAATGATATTTCCTTACAACCATCTTGCAAATGAGCACATCCAGATGAACTGGGACTCCAATTCCCAGAATTCCTAGCAGAACTTCTGAGTGTTGGGATCTAGCACATCTGGAGGACACCAGACTGGGAAAGACTAATTAACAGTAATTACTTTGAATAAACTTTTGCATTAGCAGTTGCTAATTTGCAGCATATGTTTTTAAAGGTAGCCAAACCTTTCTGCCAATCCTTTTCCCTGATTGATACCATATGGGTAGGTTGAGATTTATTGTGGATAAAGAGATTAATCTGTATGTTTTTGTCACATGAACATCATTCACAACCAAAGATGGTAAAAGTTAGGTATTAATGAGACTTGAGTGCTTGACATGTGAACTAAGACAGGAAAAGTATTTGATGGAGCTACAACACTTACAACACACTTGGTGTGTCATCAGTTGTTGGTAGCTTTAAATCTGGGGCATGGACAAGGTTTTTTTTTTAAAAAACTTTTACTTAATAGCAATAGCATTTATACTTTCGTACTGCTTCACAGTGCTTTACAGCTCTCTAAGCAGTTTACAGAGTCAGCATATTGCCCCTAACAATCTGGGTCCTCATTTTACTGATCTTAGAAGGATGGAAGGCTGAGTCAACCTTGAGCTGGTCAGAATTGAACTGTCAAACTGCTGGCAGTCAGCAATCAGCAGAATTAGACTGCAGTACTGCATTCTAAACACTGTGTGACTCAAAATGAATGGTTTAATAGGGAAGGGAAGGGAAGAGAGAACAGAACAACAGAGTTGGAAGAGACCTTGGAGATCTTCTAGTCTAACCCCCTTCTTAGGCAGGAAACACTACACCAATCCAGATAAATAGTTATCCAACATCTTAAAAACTTCCAGTGTTGGAGCATTCACAACTTCTGGAGGCAAATTGTTCCACTGATTAATTATTCTAACTGTCAGAAAATTTCTCCTTAATTCTAGGTTGCTTCTCTCCTTAATTAGTTTCCACCCATTGCTTGTCCTGCCCTCAGATGCTTTGGAGAATAGCTTGACTCCTTCTTCTTTATGGCAGCCCCTGCGATATTGGAACACTGCTATTATGTCACCCCTAGTCCTTCTTTTCATTAAACTAGACATACCCAATTCCTGCAACTGTTCTTTATGCATTTTAGCCTTGTTGCTCTTCTCTGCATTCTTTCTAGAGCAGGGGTGTCAAACTCAATCCCGGGGGCTTGATCTGGTCCGTGGAGTGCTTACATCTGGCCTGCGGGGCCACCCTAGAGACAGCAAAGGACCGGCCTGCAGTGCCTCTGCTGGTGAAAACGGAGCTTGGGAGGATTGCGTGCGGCCCTTCCCAACTTCGTTTTCACTGGCAGAGGGTTGCAGGAGGCCGTCGCAGCTGAAAACAGAGCTTGCCGCAGGTGGCACTGCCCAGCTCCATTGTTACAGGCAGAGGGTTGCAGGAGGCCATCACAGCCGAAATGGAGCTTGGGAGCCCGTTTTTGCTGGCATAGCGCTTGGGCCGCCACAGGCTCCCCTGACATGAGTGACGTTGAACTGGCCACTCCCACCCTGGCCACGCCCACCTCAGCCTCCCAAGGTGAAATACAACCCTGATGCGGGCATGCGGCCCTCAATGAGATTGAGTTTGACACCCCTGTTCTAGAGTCTCTTAACATCTTTTTTACATCGTGGCGACCAAAACTGGATGCAGTATTCCAAGTGTGGTCTTACCAAGGCATGAAATGAAAGATGAAATTTAAATAGTCTTCTTCAATCCCCGTAAGATGAAACTTCAGATCTCTCTAATTATATATGATTTCTTTCATTACTCAGAAAATCGTTAAGCCAAGTAGAACTTGCAGGTGGTGGAAAAGCCCAACTGCATATATTCCACTAAAAATGAGTTGGGGGGGGGGAGTTTTGTGTGCTTTTTCTCCTTCTCTTTACCTTGCTGTCTAAATCTTTCTGGCCAATTTCTGCTTGGACAATGTATAAAAGTGCATCCACTAGCCCATCACACTCCCGCAGTTTTCGACGGGCTTCGCTCCTCTCCGAGCTGACGTTCCTATAAAACCAAGAAAATCATTTAGAAGGACGAGGACACCAGTAGGTTACAGCTTTTAAAATATGTCAGCTTTAAGTCAATTTAACCCAACTTGTACTCTCAACGTTGTGGCTAGGTTCACACAACGCATTACAGCATTATTTGTCCAACCCTGCTGTGCTTGATTTCACAAAGCATGCCAAGCATTAAACTCTGCGTTACAAATCACCCGTTTCGCACTAGGTGGTAAGCCAAACAAATCACACTGAAGCTTATCACAATCTGTGAAATCTAATCCATGTGGGAGTTTGGGAGTTTTAGTGTGAACTTCTAAATTCAGCAACAGGAGGATTCTTCAATCTTTAACATACCCTCTACCAGACCTTGAGATTTCAGCCAATGCTGCCACCCTCATCATGACTGAACAAAGTTCAGGCACATGCCATCTGTTTCAACGTTGAGTTTGCCAATTTTACTTACATTTATTTATTTATAAAATGTATTGGCTGCCCATCTTACCACAGGGTAATTCTATTTTTGATTTAAAAAATTCTACTGAAACTATTAGCAGCTCCATTTTGCTCATTCTGATAAGTCCCCCTCTTATTCCCAGTTTTGATTATGTGGACAGCCATCAGGATTTACTGTCTAGAGTTACAAAGCCAACCCAAGGTTACTGCATATCAGGTAAGCAAGGAAGTCACTGAAGATCCTCTTTTGTGGCCAGTACTGTATCTCTTTCCCGAGTGGACTATTCTAAGAAGCAACACCTGGCACCAAATGGCCTTTCCCCAAGAGGCAAATCCTCAAGATCCAGCATCACGGGATTGAGTTTTTGCAGTTTGGATGCTGCTCTTCAGAGCACTGTCAAGAGTCCTTGTAATAACAGCATAGATCCAGCTCACCTAAGGCAGCCAATGGTGTTGGTGAGCACCGATTCCCATTCTATATGGCGGGGTTTGGAGTCTTCGCTGGGCTCTCGTTCCCATCCAGAGCGTGGGATGATGACCTCATCTGTGAGGGCATGTAAGGCATTATCCACAATGGCCATTTTTATTGAGTCATGAGAGGATAGGTTCCAGAGTGTCCCTGTGGTGGAGAATATAATGTTATTCAAAACCATATCTGGGTGCCAGAAAGGCCCTTACACCTCTAGCCTTTCTCTGTGGGCAATGTCAGCAATGGTTACCTGTAATGACTTCAGTGAGGTCCATATCACGTGCCTTTCGGAGCAGGCGCACCAAAGCAGGGACACCATCACAATTCTTGATGGCAACCTTGTTGTCCTGGTCTCTGCCATAGGAGATGTTCTTGAGGGCCCCACATGCCCCATAGTGCACCTCTTTCTTGGGATGATCCAGTAGCCCAACGAGTACAGGAATACCCTTTAGCTTGCGCACATCTGTTTTCACCTTGTCATTTCGGTAGCACAAGTGTTGCAGGTAGGCGGCAGCATTGGACTTGACTGCATCCATGCGGAACCCCAGCATAGCTATCACCTCGGGGAGCTCAGGCTGGCGCCAATTGGCTGGAGGTGGACCTCCTTTTCGCAGGCTGTCCAGACTGGCTAGGCTGCCTCTATCATGTTGTGCCATTGGGGACCAGTAATACTGGTCTCTAGCCATGTCATCCACAAGCATGTCTTCGTAACTCCTGCAAACAGAAAATAAAGTAAGCAGTCAGGTAAGCCATCTCTTATCAAGGCCAAAGCTACAATGCTACAGAGAAGAGCTCTGTACCTACCTGCTAACTCGCTAGTGAGGACACCTTTGCAATCAGAATTAGAAAAGACTTACCCCCTGGTAAGCCTCAGGCACCATCATCTCATCACTAGAGATGAACAGTATTTGAATCCAAAGATGTTTTGGATCTGATTTGGATCTGATGTGGGTATAATATGTATAACGTTGATAGCTTCTTTAAAGGAATCCTGCCTCTTCTAGAACGTCCTTAGGAAAACACTAATTGGCATTTAAGAGGTGATAACAGGGCACAGTGAACTCAAATTCCTATTTTCCGAAACCTGCAAGTATGCTGCCTGATATATGCTATGTGGCATGAGAGAATCTAATGCTAATGCTATGCAAGTATGAACCCAGAAAAGGGTATGGCTCCTTTAGGGGGCTGGTGTCACATACAATGAGGACGCTATCCACTCACTAGACGCTGCGCTTTTGGATTGGGCGTTGTCTTACCTGAACGCCTATTCTCATTGGTTGCAGAACTGAATAGTGCACACCTCTAGTCATACTAATACCGCTAATCTCACCCACTCTAAAACCAAGAGCATTCCTAAAAGATTATGCCCTGATAGCTTTTTTTCCAGCAGCATCTCTCATGCTTGGGTCATGTGGCAGTAAAGAAATCCAGCATGACCTTCCCTCCCAATCCTGGCAGAGTGCAGGCAGGTTCCCTTCAATCTGCCTCATTGGCCAGTAACAGGCAGAAGGGACAAGCCTAGAAGTTAGCTTGAGTGTATAGGTAGCCCAGCTGGGCCTAGGGGGAAAAAAAATTAAAATTTAATCGAATTAGATGTTGTCGGCAGAGTTTTTCTCCTGAGCAAATGCCATTCTAATTTGACCACTAGAGGGCAAGTGGATGTCATCTATGCTTAACCACAGGCCCTTTCTACATCATCCGGCCTATTCAACCATTGCCCCAATTACACCAAAGTTGTTCACAAAGCCTTTTTGTCAGCCAGGCCTCCGACACTGCAAGGCTTTCTTTGTTGTGCAATCAAGTCAGGTAGGTGAGGTTAGATGACATTTCAAGGACACTGGATCTTTTACGTGACACAACCGAAGTGTAAATAATAACGTACCAGAACATTTTAGAGGCACGCCAGCAGACTTTACTTAAGCGCTTTAAAAATGATTACATGACTCTCGCTTAAGGTGTCACACCTAGTAGACTGCATGTCTCATTATTTAATATTGGGGAATAAGACAGGGCAACGACGACACTAAGAGAACAGCTGTGCCTTCAGGATAATAAGATTCGGTGTGTATTTAGTAATTTTCTTCTTTATCACATCGAATTTAGCTTCTATACTGCAATTTATAGAAGGCCTCTGCAGGCTGTAGCATTTAAGGCTTCATTCACCCTGCTTTTGAGAATGATTACCCAGAAAAAAAACAAACCCCAGGAAATGCCACTGAAATAATACAGAAATTAGGGTTAGGATGAGGAGGGTAGGGAAGGGAAGGGGAAAAAATTTCAAAATGATGTCATTTTTAAAGAGCTTCTGGGGAAGAGAAAGTTCCTTTCATTGTAATGATGGAATGTCAATAGATATTTCAGCTTCTTGTTCAGGGAACTCTCTCATTCAGGCTACCCATTTAAGCCAAGGAGCCAAGATTCCACACAAAGCACAATTCAGCAGGTTATGAAAAAAGTTTTAATAGGATTATTAGTGTTGACCAATAAGACTCATTGCAAAAAGAAATGGGATGGGACTTTTGTCAGTCCCGTTTTAACTTTTGAACCGTCAACAAAACAAATGATTTTAAGTTGAGGACTAGTGTAGATCCACTAGCGTAGATCCACAATTTTAAATACTCTTGAGGTTTTTAATTTCTCCAAGTACTGTTTTTATTTATTTATTTTATTTATTCAGTTTTATAGACCGCCCCTCTCCCTTGTTGGGAACAAAGCTACTCATGGCAGAGCTGTTCAGATCTTGGCCTTTGGAGAAAGAATTATGTCTTTCAACTCAAGTTATGCTCTCTCCTTTCCGATTGTGAGCATGAAAAGTCAGCCTTTGCTCAAACACAGAAGCTGATCGGTGTACATAGCAGCACTTAGTCCCTGGTGTCTTATCGCCATCTGATTACTCTACATTCTTTTAAAATTAGCTAGGAGCTGCTACTATGTAAGTTATGTATGAAGAAAGCCAGGCTGAGAACAAAAGACTGCCAACTTGATTCTGACTTTTAACAGAAGGGACATTTATCTGCCCTGAACAGAAGAGTTATCTAACTTTTTACCCCAAGTGACATAAGGCCACATCAGGTCTATGTCATTTCATGTTTTGGTTCCGCAGCAGAGTCCAGCAATTCCTCAGCTTAGCACCTGTTATCCCTGCCATTTAGGCCCACGCAGGGGCAGCACCAAGGAAATGTAGCTAAAGCCGCCTTCGCTCACCATCTGCCTTAAGTTCAGAATTCATAAACATTGGATTGGGCTCGGAGGTGGAGTGCCTTTTTTTTTTTTTTTTTTAACAACAGGTTGCTCTTTGACATTCTTTGAGCTCAGGAGGAGAGCTGTGTGTTATGCCAGTTGTCTAGAAAAGGACTGGGAAGTCCCTGATCAAACAAAGCAACCTATTTAGCCAGTAGCAGCTGCAACACGAAACTGAATAAAATACCTGGCCAATATTTTCGCCTTCAAGTTCTGGATAATGAAACCCTGCGGTCTTGAAACAGTGGAATCCCTACCTCCCACCTAGGGTTGCAAGTAATTCGTATCTTCTAGTTAGTTTTCCCATTATAAGACCTTTTATAAAACGCTCTTCTTTCAGCATTAACCACTAGAACTAGACGTTTCCTTTTTTCTGTTTTAACGTGGATATATTTCATTAGAAATATTAGCTCATTAGTATTATAATAATTTTAATTTAATTTAATTTATTAAATTTTTAGACCGCCCTTCTCCTTTGCAGGACTCAGGGCAGTTTCCAGTCAGTGTTTAAAAACATAGAATACAAAATATAAAAACAATTAAAAATAATTAAATTAACACTGGATACCCCTTAAAAACCCAAACCCTAAAAGCAACCCTAA
>JANHFK010003389.1:252419-262763 GCA_036250565.1 Sibynophis collaris | reverse complement strand
GTTTACACAACTAAGGGGCGGGGGAGGGGGGGGAAATACATTGCGCTCAGCTTTTTCTGTCCTCAGGAGAGATCAGGATCCTTCCATGGATCACGGGGCAAGACACCTGGGTTCACGTGCCAAATCTCTAAACTCGGGGATCTGCACAATTTGCAAATCCTTTCACAACACAAAGGTCACTCTTTTCTCGGTGGGAATTTGCAGCTGAAGTCAGGGGACAAAGAGATTGCACACGCGCACATACAGGCATCTCCCTTCACTCTCCCCCTCTTGCCTACCCATTTCCTGTCACAGTAGCACTAGATCTCAAGCTCAGAAACAAACAAACACAGAGTGCTGGATTCTGGGAAATGGGCCAGAGCATTCCAGGGCAGCCTGAGCGCCAATCAGCAGCCAGAGCTCCCACTTTATCCTGAAGAACTCCTTATCTTATTAGAGGAAAAACAACCCTTGTAACCCCACCAACAACCGGGGCTCGAAGGGGAGGTTTGTGTCAAGGATGCGGGCCAGGGAGGAAACAGGAGCAGAAAAGGGAAAGGAGAAGTTTTGTAGCCATTTTGCTACACCAACGTTGCAACAGGCATTCTTGTTAGCTAGATGAACAAAGGAGGATAAAAACCCATCAATAGTATACATTCTCAAGGGATAAACCTCCAACATTTTGTGAAGTTCATATGGACGCTTTTGAAGGGCATCGATTCATTCCCTTATCATACAAAGATAGTTGATGCATTTCAGCATGCTTCTCTCCATTCTCCTTGCTCAAAAGGAGTTAGCTACTTTTCCATCATAGCCCTACTGTAAATACAAATGTGGCATGTCTATCAGCAAGACAGATTTCAAGTCCTTTGTAGCTCTCACCAGGACAGTCACAGCCTGGTCTGGATACAGATGACTAGAAGCAGTCACTAGGAATCCTTTCTACGGCCAACAACCCTGCTGACATTTATTTCCAAGGCTGTGCAACGCCTGAGGAAAAAGATTAAGAAAAAAGTACTTCAGAGAGCCAAAGTTACTCCTGCCAGAAGCTCCTTAAAGCACCTGCATCTTTTCTCAAGTATGTGCAACAGCCCTCTACACCTGTCGTATGAATCCAGGAAAAATGTGGCTATTTTAAAGATGGTTTTTGATCACGTTCTGAAGCACCTTTTGGAGCCTATCCTCAAAATTCTACTCATATGGAGGAAACATGTAGAAGAAAAGACAAGCACATAATTTTGTTCTGTCTAGTTTAAAGTTATAAGAGGAGAAGAATTAGATTTACAATGATTCCTAATTACATAAAATACCAGCCAGACAATGACTTCCTCTTCTCTAAATATACTTAAGTGACAAAACATTAAGAGGAATGGAGCAAATTATGTGATTTGCATTTATTACAAGTACTAGGACCAATTACAGTTCAGGCCCTCTGTACAAGAATTTAGAAAAATATTGTTCTCTTAACTGTCCTGCATCAAGTATTTGGTGATTCCCTAGTTTTAGTATAGCCAAATAGATTTTGAAGACCTGAAGTCTGCCGGGTAATAAAACAAATTTCTCCCCTTTGTCTTTAAACTTCACTTCAATCTTCACCTTAGTCACATCTAGTGTGACTCAAAACTTAAGGCCACTGAACATCTTAGGATACAAAGAAATCACCCATGAAGTCAGAAAGAATCAATTTATAATCTATGAAGTCCAGTAATCCATTTCTCTATATTCTCACTATCTTAACCATGAACCTCTGAAAATTGATAAAATGTTTATTTACTAAATGTTTAGGGTTACCCACCCAAGCAACTTTGGACAGATGATACATCTACATAACAGCTGATAAACTATTTAGAATGTTATTGAACTTTAGAATAAATATGATTACTCAGGATAGTTACTATGTTCAAACTTTGTTCAGTAAGTAAACTTTTACTCTACCCACAGTCACAAGAGTGAAGATCTCTCACTTGACATGTAGCTTTTGAAAAGATTGTAATTGATGCTTAAAGCATATGTTTGTAAGTTATCCAGAATTGCTTCTAGACAAGATGAGTGCCACACAAATCAAATCAATCAATCAATCAATCAATCAATCAGGGTGGAATCCAACTGGAGCAAAATAGAGTTGAAATGGCAAAGTATGTATGGCTCTCATCTATGAAACTAAAGTACCTCCAACTATGCATGTATAGTATTAACTTTTGTAGCCACCAACAAAATCCATACAATTTTTACCAACAGCCATTATTTTGTACCTTCTGCACCATCAAATTGCTTTTGACTCTTAGCAATAGCATAAGATAGATCACTCTGCATCACTATCTGTGTTAAAGACAAAAACTGGCATTATCAGTATTCTTAATTCCTAAGCATATTTTCATGATAGCATTTGAGTATAAGCCCAGGCAATGACTGCAACTTAATTGGAGGAGGGTGGGGGTTATTTCATATTTCCTAGTTCTTAATATTCAAATAATTTGAGCAAACTATTATGTACCGGCCATCGCCCTCCACAACTGCAGAATCTTATTCTTTTTGTTTTCCGAGATTCTCAGAATCGCAAAAAGTTAGCAATTTTCTAGCTCTCACTATTATGGTTGAGAACTGACAATATTGCTCTAGATGAGATGGGTAGCATATATGTAAAATATAAAATAGTATAAAATAAAAAGTTCAGAAACCGTAAAAGGAGAGTTGGAAACTTCCAATGTACACAGGTATCTCTATCTTGCAAAATTAGTGTTGAAACTTTAGACAGAGCCCTATCCAAAAGCAGAATATTGCCTTCTAAACACAATCTCAATATTATATTCCACAATAGTACACAGAAGATATTTGTGTTAATAACAACTTGATTTTAAAATATAAATACAAAATAATTTTAATAAATATATTTAAACACAACATGTAAGCCAAAAAGCATATTGGTTATGATTTGAAATTTCCTAAAGCAAAGTTGCTGTCTAGAATTGTCCTAGTCTTATATCCCAAGGGGGATTGTGAGACACACCTTTATGCTTTCTTTAATTATTTGGCTACTTGCCCAATATTTTTACTTTACCTGACAGGAGACAGTATCTTATCTGTTGAAGCTATGCAATCCTTTTAACTGAGCTGGAAAGGTTCAAAATTGAATCTGACAGCTTCTACAGTAACAGTTCTACCACTGAGTTAAAGCCCTTTTACCCTACCACTTGGTCCAAATATGTGCCACCAAAGCGTTGTTTCTCCAGTAAATCAGAATATCATGGCATTCAATTCTCCATTCATCATGCTCCTAATATGATGCCAGAGTCCAAAGTCTCGATGTCATCACTATATGGTCCAGACCTCCTCCTCCTCTCTGTATACAAGATCAAAGAAGAGCACAAACTCTACAAACAACTTGGTATGTTCTTCCGGCAAACAGGAATGGCATCACACAGTCTGGAACAACAAGTGCTACAAGTCTATTGTGAGAGGTATACCAAAAGACTTGCGCTAGAACAAGATCAAGCATTGCCTGACTGCTGAGCTGCTATGGGCGAGGTTCCAGGCTACTTCCTCCTCAGGCACTCAGAACTTTAAAGTAAAGTAAAGTAGATACAATTCAGTTCATCTCATGGAGCATACATCCCCATCTGATTCTTCTTTTGTGTATTTAGAAAGGGAAGGCGATAAGCATGAAACTCACAAATGTTCAAAGTAGTTGACTGGCCACACATATGGTATTCCAGAATGGAGATATTCATTTCTCACACCAGCTTTTTTTTCTGAGCAGGTAAAAGATAATTATTTCTAATATTTAAGAAACACTTCTTCCCTTAAATTTAAGCAGTTAATCCTCGCCTCACTTTAACTAGAGCTCTTTAACTCCTCAAAAAGAGTTTAAATCCATGATTAGAATTTCTTCTCAAATGTTTACAATAAACTGCCCAGGAAATAGCCCCCAATTTTATTCTTAAGAAGCCTAATTTAAAGAAATCCAGCTACTATAATTTAAATCAAAGGCATGGTTTAGGCACACTTCCTGCCTAGCAGATGAAGTAATTCAAATTGCAATTCACACAAACAAAATTTTAATAAACATTATGAAACTAAATGTTAGGAAGTTTTAGGGAGATACTCAATACAGCAAAGGTGAAACTGAGGCATTCCTTCTATGGACACAATACTATCCACAAAAATAGAATGCCTCCTTGTTTGCAGGAAGTGTGAAAGTAATGCATTAAATTCTTAGAAATATCTATGTGCTATTTATCCACATTCTATCCCTTGCTTCAAACTGTTTCATGCACCATATGTTTTAAGATTCCTCTCAAACTGGTTTAACAAGAGAACTGGAAAGGAACAATATGCAATAGTCAAGAAAATGTCAACCAGCGACAATAACATTAATCAGATACTATAAAATTCATTGTGTTAATGCAATAATAGATCGCGTAAGTTCTCTTCTCCATTTTTCTTATCCAGGAAGCACATTTTACAATCCAAACATCCATACCTGCTTCAAAGCCACACCCAAGTAATAACCCAGATTTTAAGAAAAGGTTTTACAAAGAGCTACACAATGCAAGATGAGATGCAGCTGCACCTTTACAACAGCAGCCTAAGCTAAATGGTTCCATAGACTCTCTCTCTCATTTGGCTGGGAGAAGGAAATATTATAATCCAAACAGCTTTTTAAATTCTTTGTTGCTCATGCAGAAAGGAAGGAAGCAAGCATTTCCTGGTCAGACAGGAAATGATATTGTGTTTAGAAACTTGCAGGAAAGAGAAGACAAATTTCCGACTGGATGCTAGATTTTGGTTTGCCCGAACAGAGAAAGGATGAAGGATGAAGTCAAGGAATGTAATCCATTCTTCTTCTTTCAGATTGTATCTTTTAACAATTCCACCCTCTGTCCAACTCCCCACAAATCTCACTCACAGGCTTGGGCTTCTGTTTTTTCATGTTCCCTCTTACACACACCCTTTCACTGAAAACACAAGAAGGCTGTCATCTCCAGAACACAGCACATCTCAGTCCCCACCGCCCCCATTCTCAAAAATTTAAGACTGCCCCACGTTTTATCAGGGCAATAAATACACAATCATGCAAGAGGTAGCTCTGGATGCAAGCAGTCCCAGAATTTTCCTTCTGCCTATATTTGTGGAAAACAGAGTGTCCAGATTGCTAGTACTTTGAGATGGGGGATAAAAGAAAACTTCAGATTAAACCCTAAAAGACATATCACAGTTAAGCAGTCAAGGCATCCTCCCATTCCTGATACATTCTAGCTACATGCTAGATTTGGACAGTATGGTTCTATCATGTTTGCTGAAAACTAAAGAAAGTATAGTCCCAATATGACTGAAGAAAACCAAACTAAAGCCTAACCTTACCAACATTCCCAATTATTAAGCATTTATAGCATACTAACCTCATCCTTCCTCTACCAGCTCTGGTTGTAAAATAAAATGTGAAACCTAAACTTGCTGTCTCAGTGCTGCTGTCATTATGACAAATCAGCTATCCTACATTCAGAATAAAAAGAGTTGTGAATTAGTCAGGAAACATTTTCTCACAGACTTATTGCTCAATTCAGAAGAATACTGACAGAACTGGGATGACATCCCATTTGTCAGTGACAGAGATGACCACTCAAGGAGGACATAATTAAGCAATAACTTATGGAAGAGAAAAAGGGAACAATCAAATAAACAGAAAGACAAACTCTACTGAGGGAGTGGTTTTAGAGAGATATTTAAGGCAAAAAGAAGCAAGTATTGCAGGCTTCTCCCTACACCAAGAAAAAAAAAACCCAGCCTGCTTGATTCATAAGTAAGGCTGTGGCAGCAACAGTACATGCAATAACACGTTCAGAAGTATGTGTGTGCTATTCCAAAAAGAAGGGAAAGGCATGAATGTTATCAGAGAGGACTCTGCTAGATGGTGAGACAAGTTTGACTTGAGCTATTTTAACCAGGCAGAGGAGAAGACATTTGGGGACCAAAGAGAGAACTCCATGTTTAGCATTCACTGAAGTAATGACAAGCCTGGTCTCCATTACTTTGTGTCTTTTTCTTGGAAAAAGTTGAGTTGATTTTCTCAGAAATTGGTGCTATTGGTTTTTTTTTCCTGCCACCATTGCCCCTAGGCTGTGCGGTACATTTTCCACATCTGAAAAGGAGTTGCTGTTGTCAGTCCCATGTCCTATTAGCATTTCTGTAAGATGCTAATAGGCTTTAAAGATGGGTTTCACTCACACATTACAGTTTTACATGCAGATCAACTTTCAATCTAAAAAGGTGGAATAACTTTTCAGCCAGTTGATCACAGGGGACTAACCTTCAGCTATTCATACAGGATATTTAATAAAAGAGTGGAAAGAAGTTATCTGGATTATTATTAATTTTGCTTGAAGAGAATACAAAAACTGTATTAAACTGTCTGGGGTTGTTTCGCGAGCCTCATTTTTACATTTGGCTTTGTTTGGAGATTGTGGGTGCTGGCAGAAACTCTCAGTCGAAGAGCAGAAGGGTGTGTCACAGGACTTGCTCTTATGTAGCCACAAAAGCAGGAGAGGCTGCTGTTAGGAGAGAGGCCTTTCCAATGGCAAAGAATACCACTGGCAGTTCTTCATTCAATTATGACAAAGTCAGTTTGGATAAGCCAGCCTTCACAATTCTAACTATGCTTTTCATATATTTACCATGTGTAAAGTATGGAAAATGCTCACTATTTTAGTGTGCACTAAAATCCCCATAATTTTCACTCAGTACCTAAATAGGTAGGTGAACATGGCAGTTGTAGCCGAAAATATCTGGAAAGCACCAGCTTGCTTACCTCCGTTTGAGAGGTGGTAATGAGAAGAATTCTCTCTAGAATTATTCTGGCCACCTTTACTTCCCTGATATCCCTGAATAACTAATAACTAGGAATGAAAGCAAAGACACATTAATTAATTAATTCATGTTGGAAGTGCTATATTAAACAGAGGCACATTTCCACCCCCATTTCTAAACCTTTCAAAATCCAAGTCAAGTGCAGATTAACTACTGATTAACTTGAATGATTGTCCTCTTTTTCCAAAGCACACATCAGGAACTGTGAATTCAGAATTGTGTGAATGCATGGATGTTCTCTTTTTCATCACTCAGAAGAATCCTTAATCTTCTTTATCAGTACTTTCTGATTTCTCGTCTACTTTCTCTTTCTTCAGTTCTTGTGGTTGCATAAAGACCATGAAATAGGAACCCTTGTAGTAACAAGGGAAAGTCACCATAGTTTATATGGACTAAGTCAACCTTAGTCCTCCCTTCAATGACTCAGATGATGGTAATGAGTAAGTCTGCCCACCTCCCTGTCTGTATACTGTACTCAGAATAAATCAAAAGTCCCTTGGTTGACAAATATCTCAGCAGGTCCTAAATTACGTTTCAAGAATGAATGTGTTATATAAGTCATCAGTGGTAATGTTGTCACTCCTAACAGAGGCAACCCCAATAACCCCAGTTATATTACATTCTGCTCCAGGTTTTTAGTTTTATCACATTCATTCCTAAACAAAAATAATTTTAAACTCCCATTTTGAAAAACGTTGGTGAAAATAACCAACATAGTGTTCCATTTCTTATAATGCCATACTATATTCATTAGCTAAAACACCTGCAAAAACCTAACCCCTCTTTTACCTAAGCTACCTTCTAGCAAAACATGGTCTCCCGTTTCAGGCAACTTGTGTTAAATTCACCTTCTCCAGCTTGGCACCCTCCAGACACATCAATTCTCATTGTTCTTAGAAGTAGAGCCAACAATTTCAATTACTGCAACTTGTGTAATTAAGTTAGTTATGACTACATTAAGCCTTACTGATTTCACCCAATCTATTTTACATATGACTAAGCCTAGATTCAGCCCACTGTTTTGAGCTATGTGGAAGCCACTTCATCAACTTATAAAACTTTATAGTATGATTAGAAGCAGCTTAGTTTACTGAGTTCACATTACAGAATCATAATCCATTCACTTAATTTTACCTATTTGTCAATCCAAGCCAGTGTTTCTCTATTGCTCCTGCTACGAATGTCACAATTTATTAAACAGATCTGACCTTTCAATTAGTCAGATCAGCACCTGTTCTGATGATATTTTAATTCATGTGGGAAATGAAGTGGTTTTAACCTAGAGCATGGATGTCAAACTCGCCACGTCATGTTGCTGTCACATGACGTATCGTGATGTTTTTTCCCTTCGTGGAACTGGGGTGGGTGTGGCCTGCACATGACACATTCCAGCCCCCATGCCGCCAGGTTGACACCCCTGACCTAGAGAGTTAAAAACTTAACTGGAAATAAAACTAGCCAAAGTTTGCAGGGTGTGCTTCTAAACCTGACTCCCAGAGGATCCATATGCACTACAAAGAGTTGGATTTACTTCCCAGTTGCACATACAAAGAGTGATAAATACACAGCTTTACACTTTAGCTCACTGGCCTTCCAGCCCAAACATACTGACTCTGAAGCATAGCAAACAGCATTTGTGTGGCTGAGGTTTTTTTCCTCAGTGTGCAATTTGATGCATATAAAAAGAATAAGCAGTTTGTCATCATCTTTGTCAAACTTGGCTCAATATTTTTTTAAAATATACAGAACGACAGCTTCTGTACCATGAACTTACTGCTGCCCTTAAAGAAGCAAGGGCTCTTTAAAATGGAGGTAAACTGCCCCACCCCATAACGTAATTCAGCAATTCAGATAGGTAGCTTTGAACTTTGCTTCCTGAAAAGCTCTCATACATTTTAGATATTCACATGTACAGTACTTAACTGCTGCTTGTTTACCAGAAATATGAGACAATTTAGGCATGAAAAAAGAGTCACTTGCAGGTTCCCTGTTTAGATAAAATGAAACTCTAACTCTTCTCTCAGACATACCGGTAGTTCCTTTCTGGCACAAAAATGCCATCACCAGAAATACAGAAGTTTGTTTAGAATCAGTCTTTTTTGCCTCAGGAAAACAAGTACCAAACTCAAGCACTTCATTTTCCAGAGTTTGAAATTCTGGACCAAAGTATCAGGGATTTCTCACCACTGCTCAGTTCTCCAGTGAATGTAATCTAAGTGGCAGAACCCTATAAAAAAAAGTAGAGGACAAATAGGTACTTGAACCTGGCTGGCTTGAACCCTAAACCACTGCCCCATATCATTAATGTGTAATGTTTAGCAATAGATCTCAAGGGAATCAGAGGGAAAGTTGCCTAGGTACTAGCCAATCTGATGCTTTGTGTTTGGAGAGAATATGATTTTCTTTTATATGCATGTGTTTACACTGGGAGAAAACCAAGATTTTCAGGGTTTCAGATAAATTATCCTGTTTTGCAACTACTAAACCCACAAGCCACTGTGTTGGTTTAAACCCAAAGGAAGAAAGCTCCTCCCCTGTTTTTTGAAGTGCCTTTGTGTTCTGCTTTCTCAGAGAAAAGGCTCTTTCTTAGGGATTTGGTGGCTAAGCAAGGTTTCTAGTGTAATTCCACAGAATTATCAGGAAATGGAGAGAAACTGCAAAATGGCAAGAATGTAATAGCAAGAACAGGCAATAGGGGAATGTTACTTCTTCAATGGCCAAATTTTAATTGTCCTCTTTTGAATATACTATTTGTGTAAGGTACAATGTGCTACAAAAAGGGTTTACATTATTGTTAACATCTTTGTTAAGTAACCGGATTTCCACAGGACCCCAAACCATCTTTCTTTAGCAGATTTTAATAGAAAGTCCCACCACAGAAATCACAAGAACCTAAGTGAAAAACGATAAGCCACACCCTGTGAATCTACATGACAATTAGCAGTCACAAAAACCTGGCCTCTGCCCCTAGGAATTCACTTTTTTTTAAAAAAAAGAGAGAGACTGGGAGAGAGGGGCAAGAAAAAAAAGTATGGGGAGCATAATAGGCAGAGGAGGGTAAAATGGGAAGGGTAGGAGGAAACGCAAGTTACATTACTCATAACTTCAACAATTCAGGTAGCAAAGGTTTTTGGTGCTTTCAACTGTAGGAGACCCACCTGCGCAGAATTCAAGACTACCAACAGAAAATAATAATAATAGCAACACCGCACTACAACCCAGCATTGGTTATTTTGCAAGACATCCCAGAGTTGTTGTTGTTGTTTTTTAAAAAAAAAAACTTTGTCTAATTTAATTGAAGTAAAATGGGCACTTAAAGAAGAACTCCCCTAGGGACTTTATACGCATCTGCAAGATTCACAAACTAAGGAAAACTTCTGCGGAGTTTTAAACGGAAGCACAACACTTTTAATACCCCCCCCCCCGCACGCCAGTAACGTGGCTTTTAAGACGACAACCCGACGCGGATCCAAGTCTTTACAAACCCCCTACCCCACCCAC
>JANHFK010003389.1:229175-241242 GCA_036250565.1 Sibynophis collaris | reverse complement strand
CTGCTTGGCCGATGGGACCCTAAGGAGGCCCTCTCTGTGGGAGCGCACTGGTCGGTGGGAGGAATTTGGTGGCAGGAGTTCAGTTGTCATAAAGTTGTCATAAAACTAAAAAAAGTGGCTGTGTTCATATTCCCACTAAGTCATAAACTGGCTTGCTATCTGTGATTAAGCATGTGGCATGTTCCCATGTATGAATTCAGTAAATCATAATTAAGGAAATCATAGTTGTGTAGCGTGAACTCATCTGGTGTTTGCCATGCTGAAATTCTCTATTATATAGTGAATTTTATCTGTGCCTATCCTAAATGTATTTTACTTAATATTGGGGTCCATGTGAAGTTTGAAAATAATTGTATTTGAGATAAAAGCTTTATCCCTATTCTACCATATCACCAACATACCTTCATTCTAAATGGATGACAACGTTGTTTCGAGACGGCCAGCTGGGACTGGTGCACATTTTGGCTGAACCGCAACAGCTAATTTTAAAGCACATGGTTGCATTGTTTTCTCCTGGAGAGGTTGCCCATTTTCCTCCCGATCTGCAGCGATTTAAGAAAGATGGTATCTTTCTTCTAGTACCTATTGTAATTCTCAGCTACTTGCTCAGAGTCGTTGTGAGTTCGGCGACATACAAGTTTAATACGTTATTGGACAATAATTAATATTGTCAGTTTAGTTTCTTTGTTAGAAATAGCCGTAAACCGCAAAGAACTGGAGCCCGTTCCTAAATCGTGGTTAAAAACCGGGAAGGAACACAAATAATGGAACGCCCCTTTAACAAGCGCAAAAAAAAAAAGTCACTTTTGCTATGGATTGGCCCTTCCTCACGTCACTACGTACAGTCGCTAAGCGGAGCTTTGACTACTATAAGGAGAGCGCTTTAAAAAAAAACCAAACAGCCTCGATTTGTCTCCCTCCTGGCTTTTTTTTTTTTTTTAAAGCCGTGATTCCTCCCGCCAAAAGCCAGCCTCTCTCGTTAGTGGCTGGAACTCCAGCCAATGGGAGGGCTGTTTCCTAGATGAGGCGGCTGGAGGGGGCGTGGCCGGCGCGTGCGGATACGGTTTTCCCCCGCTTTTGCTCGGCTGCTGGGGAACGTTGGCCAGGCGGCGCGACGGGACTTGGTGTTGGGGAGGGGCTGTTGGCGGGTATACGCGCTGTCGAGTATCGCAGGCGCCACGCCGTCCGTGTGTCGGCCGCGGCTGGAAGGCAAACCCACGCTCGCGTGGGAATTGGGGAGCACGAGAAAGGGAAGGTCCCACAGCGAAGGTGGGGAAAAAAATCCGTGGGACTTCACGAATGAATGAATGACTAGAGAGGGGAATAGAGAAAAAGACCACTGCCTTCTTTAGTTATACGTGGGGAAGGAGTTGTATCGAGGCAATGAAGTATTCGTGAAAATTGAATCTTTTTCCCGGTAACTTTGAACCGGTCTTTCCCCAAGAAGTGCCTTCTGGGTATGTCTGACTACAACTCCTATCATCCTCAGCATAACATGATGGAGTTGGAATCCAACATCCCTGAAGGGAAAGGTGCTGTAAATTACCATGTAGCCATTCATCTTATTTTACGTTTTTGCTGCTGCTTTTCCTTGTACCATTTTGTGGGCCAATTTTGTTAGCTGTAAGGTATGCATCTCTCAGTTGAGTTGTTTGCTGTTTTGGAGAGAAATATATATTTCTCTCCAAAATATATATATTCTATCTAAGAAACTGTATATCTGTGTTGCCTTTTAAATAAATTTGATATATATCAATATATATATAATCAAATTTATTTCAAAGGCAACACGGATACAGTTTCTTAGATAGAAAATAGGATATTATGGGTATATGGGTAGTGGTGAAAAACAACATCCATAATTAGCTATTGCCTTAACTTTGGTTCAAAAATGTAACACAAATTACTGGTGGACTTTGTTTCTAACCAGAAAAAAGTTGTGCGTTCATATAAATGTTTGACTGGAAATTAATTTAGTGAGTCTTTTTCTTAGGTAAGCGTATACAGGATTGCAGCATTAATCTAGATAAGGGCTGCTTAATGCCCACTAGTAGTTCTCTTGATTTTAAAATGAAAATATGAGCAAAGAGAGATTTGGACCATTAATGCATTTGTCTGGAAGATTTTGCTTCCTATTAGTGAATGGGCTCCAATTAAGAGAGGTATTCTAATGACAGGAAAAATGCAAAATTATAGCTGTTGGGTTTGCTGAATGTACACTTGCAAGCAGATCTCGAACTGTTTCAGAAGTTGGTAGATCTGTCTTACAACAAGAATATTAGAAACAAATATGTATGCAGAAAGACAGGATGGGAAATATAAGATTGTCCTCATTTGTAATTGCTACAGAAAGGAGCAGTGAAAATTAGCAAGAGGGCTGGAGTATTTTTCCTTTTCTTTAATAGTTTATTTATAACATTAAAAGAGGATTTTGGAGGGAAGAATGATGAAGTGACAAAAATTATGATAGTGAAGAAATTAGGAGTTTTCATTCACTAACTTTATTATACAATCTCTTAAATGCAGGAGTGTAATGGAATAAAATATTTGCTACAACAGCATTAGAATTAGTTGTAGAAAAGTAAGGAGCCTCTAAACTAAAATGTCATAGCATATCAGTATCTATACATTTAAAATAACAGGTAAGACAACTTGGACTAAAAAAGAAGCAGTTTTAAATAAGGATAAATTGAGGGTTTATACAATGAAACTGGCAGACGATTGAATACAAGAAAAAGAAAATTTTATTTCACATAGCATGCAATTTATAAACTTTGTTACCATAAGATAAGATGATTATTACCAACAAGGGAATCCAAATAATATACCTCCTAGATTCAGGTGCCAATTAAATGCCAGGTAATGGGATTTCGAAGGAGGGATATGGGGGCTATGCTTCGTTTTGCTTTGTTTTAGAAAAAGCAAGTTATAAATAAAGTGGAAGTTCATAAGCAGTGTCCAATTGACTAAACCAAATAACCATTGTATAAATCCGAGGTCTCCAAACTTTTCAATCTGAGGGCCACATTTGCAAACATTTTAGGTCCCGGGGAAAAACAATTTTATAAATTAGCAAATAAAATTTAATTAAATGAATGCTTTATTTTACTCAGTACAATATGATTCACAACAACAGCAATAAAAGAAATGTGACAACTACAAAGAAACAATGCCATGCTTGTATGGACAAATATAAGAAAGATTTTAAAGGGAAAGATGCTTCCCCTTCCTCATCCAGCTGACTTACAATCCCCCCCTCCATTGGAGAAATTGAAGGAATCCTATCTTTCATTCTAAACAATGGTGAATACAGGTAGTCCTTGATTTACAACAGTTCATTTATGACTGTTCGAAGTTACAATGGCATTAAAAAAAGTAACATGACTATTTTTCACACTTATGACTGTTGCAGCATCCTCATGGTCATGTGATCTACATTTGGATGCTTGACAACTGGTTCATATTCATGTTTATGATGAATGCAGTGTCTCAGGATCATGTGATCATCTTTTGCAACCTTCTGCCAAGCAAAGTCAATGGGGAACCCAGATTCACTTAACAACTGAGTTACTAACTTGACAGCTGCAGTCCATTTAACAAATGTGGCAAGGAAAGTAAAACTGGGCAAAACTCACTTAACAAATTTCTCACTTAGCAACATAAATGTTGATCTCAAATTGTGGTCATAAGTCAAAGACTACCTTTACAGCCCTGCTGTGTCTCCCTATGCTGTTTGGAAAGGATCAGAGCACAGCGCATTGGAAGAGCTGGCAAGCTGGAAGGAACCTTTCAGAGAGCTGGATATAGTCCACAGACTGTAGTTTGGAGACCCCCAATATAAATACATGACTACTGAGCCATGTTATTGAAAGTTATGCTATGTCAACCTTGAACTTGAGTCAAAATGTAGATCAAATAAGATGCCTTAGCTGTGCTTTATATTTAAGGTTTGTTATTGGGTACTTAACTTACCTGGGACTGTCTATGCAACCTGTACCTGGAAAAGAAAGCTACTTTGAAGATAGTCTTGGCTACTGGACACAGAGGCAGGAAAGCAGAACAACTGCTAATTCGGGAGTATCTACCTGTGCCATCTCTGCTTCCCTTTCTCTTCTCACTCCCAGTATCCAGGAGGAGAGGAACAAGAAGGTGAGTGAAGGCAAATAGTTCAAAGCTGGAAAGATGGCTGGAACACTAGCAAGAATGACTGTTTTCACTATGATCAGAGCAAGGCTTAATTACTGACTTTTTTGGTGCCGGATTAGTGGGTATGTTATTTATTTGCAGGTTATGCCAGACTTCTGAAGATCTGTTATGTGAATATGTCCAGTGAATGGAAACATGTTATGGTTTGGTTAACTATGGAAAAAATAGTTGGTTGAATTCAGATGTTAAGTCCAACCAAATAAATGGTTTTAGAGTATTTGCTGAAGGCATCGCATTTAACAATAGTATAACTTCGGATAGAAAGGAATACTTTTTTTTTATTACTGAAGTATCAGGTTAAAAAAAATATTCAGCACAACTAGTCTGTTATATAAATTAGTGAATATCTTGCCTAATTTGATTGTTACAGGATTACTTTAAAAACAGATTTTGATGAGTGTTTGATATTTTTCTGATTTCTTGAATTATATGCATATTGTTGTTCATTTGTGACTTCTGTAAACTATAAGTTAATACAGAACTTGCAATCTGTCTCTTACCTATTTTGGTCCTCAGTATATGAAGTGAAATGTTTGCATTGTTAATGGGTTTGGGGTAAAATGTTTAAACTTTACAAATTCCTTGGATCCTTTATTCATCCCTTAAACTCTTTGAAATTTTCTTTCCAAATAGCCCCGGCCACAGTCATTTGGTAATGTGGCTTATTATATACCACATAAAGTCTGGGGTGGGGTTTTGAGTATATGAAAGTTGTATGGCCCTGTTTTAAACAGGGATGCTCAGACTAAAGTGCAAGGATCACAGTCGTGAACACCTTCAAAATCTAATTTTTAATGTGCCTAGAAAAGGAAAATTATCAAATATGTAGGAAATAACCATGATTTTATTTAGCAAATTTAGATCAACTGTGTTTAGTTTTGATTTAGCTATAGTCGTTAAAATCTTCATTCTGTGCACTGGCCCCTGCCTCCTGCCCCAGATAAACCACATAACTGGCAGTAGAATGTGTAGAATTCCAAAAGTGGCATTTTTTACACACTAGGCACAGTTTGAAATATAACTATGATGAGAGGAATAAACCCCTTTATGTAAATTTTAAGTATGGTTTTGTTTATGTGAAGGTATACATTTTGGAACAACTTATTACTCCAGGAATGCCAGGGTTCTGAATTAAGAGTGCCTTCTTACATAAAGCATTGAAGAAAGTTTGACATTTAGTGAAATTGCTAATGTAGCAATTACATATCAGATGTAATGATACCTGTAGTTTGAATTGTTCTGCCCCTGTGTTTTAGGACTTTTGTTTAACATGATCAACAGCAAGATTGAAAAATCCATAAGACTATTTTCTACTAAGTAATTTAGGCAGTTGAAAAATGTCTTTCAGAGAGTAGCATTTAGTTGAAATAAATGCTATTGAACTCTGATGAGAATTGAGCATAGACTTCAGTTGCACTGCTAACATGGGCAATATTTATTTCACAGAAATCTGGTATACAATGAAGGAAAGTTCTGTTACCATGAGTTCTTCAGCTACAAATCACAAGATTCTATATAGGAATTCTCGTCTACTCCGTATGGTGTTCCTACAACTCCATCGCCAACAAAGGGCTGACTTATTTTGTGATGTTGTCCTACAAGCAGAAGGTACTATTTTTTCTAAAAACTGAGAGATAGGTATCTAAAATAAATAGAGTGGATCAAGTTCTGGCATTTTGGCTGAATTTTTTTTTAGAGCTTTACAAGTCCTCTAAAAGAGTTTTTCAAATGGTAGATGCCGATATGCAACATGTTATTTTAAAAGAGAGAGAGAGAGAGAGAGAGAGAGAAACCTTATTTTTCAGGCTCACACAATTTTTTTCATAAGTTATCTCATGTTTTTCCATATATCATGCTTATATTTATCATGCTTTGTTGGATAAAAAGCAATAGTTTTGGTTTAGTGCAGAGTATCCCTTTTATAGGATATGCATAGTTCTAATAATTATCCAAAATGTCTATTATTCGTTTTGTTACTGCAGTAGTTTAATGTGAATATGATGAATATCCTGTTTTCAGTGCCATAACTGGCCTTGAAATTTGAAGTAATATGAAATTGCCTGTAAATACATTTTGCTACCTCACCCAGTTTGATGCATCTCAGACTGTGGCTCCCAGAATTCCTCAACCATATCCGTAGGTTATTAGTTTGAGGAAAAATGGAATTTAGAATACTTTGTCCTTCCACCAAATTACCAATGCAGGTAGTCTTCATCTTACGACTGCAATTGGACCAGAATTTCAGTCATTGAGCAAAATGGTCATTAGGCGAGATGCCTATACAACTTTTTAGCTCAATGATCACAATCCAGGCCCTTCCAGTTATGGTCATTAAGTAATCTCTCAAACCATTAAGCAGACAGAACAGCAATATACCCCTTCATAGTACTTTACAGCCCTCTCTAAGCAGTTTACAGAGTCAGCATATTGCCCCCAACAATCTGGGTCCTCATTATACCGACCTCAGAAGGATGGAAGGCTAAGTCAACCTTGAGCCGGCCAGGATCAAACTGCTGGCACTTAGCAGAATTAACCTGCAATACTGCATTCTAACCATTGCATCATCACATAAGGAGCCTTGGATGGAGGGGGGGAGGGTTCCTTAATTGGGCTGCAGGAACAGAGCTCAAATCTTCTGGATTGTAAATAAACCCTCCTCTCCATCCACCCTGGAAGTCAATGGGGAAATCAGCAGCAGGGAAGGTTGCAAGCTTCCTGCCAAGAGGACTCCCCTCTCATCTCAGGGCTGGCCAAAAGCTGCCAGGGGGATTTAGCCCTGCAAGCAGGCAACACTTTCACTTGGTCTGTTTAACGACCACAACTGTGAGTGCCAGGATTGTGGTTGAGGGAAGCAATAATATGTCTCACTTCTTTGCTCAGTGTCCAATGTACAATCCAGTGATTGTAAGTCGAAAACTATCTGTAGTCTCCTCATTTCATCCCTTTTAAGTAAAGTGGCTTGCAATATGTAAGTTGGGTTCTGAATAGGAATAGAATACAGGTAGTCCTTGACTTACAACCATTCGTTTAATGACTGTTCAAAGTTATAATGGCACTAAGAAAAAATGACATGACCATTTTTAATACTTATGACTGCTGCAGCATCCCCATAGTTTTGTGAGCAAAATTCAGAAACTTGGCAACTGGCTCCTATTTGTGATGGTTGCAGTGTGCTGGGATCATATAATCACTTTGCAACCTTCTGACAAACAAAATCAATGGAAAAGCCAGATTCACTTTATAATGCTGTTATTGACAATTGCAGTGATTCACTTAACAAATGTGGCAAGAAAGGTTGTGAAATGGAACAAAACTCAACTTAACAAGGGTCTTGCTTAGCAACAGAAATTTTGGGCTCAATTGTGGTTGTAAGTTGAAGATTACCTGTATTAAGCCTTGGCACTTGAAACATTTAACCATAGTGAGATTTTGCCAAAAAAAATGCATGATAGATCTAGAGAAGCTATTTGCTACTTGTTATTTGTATTTATGTTGAATTCTTCCATTGAAATCTATGGAGCCATTTGAGGTGCTTAATTTTACCTCGGGCATGCCTATGGGTTTGTTTAATATCTTGTTAGTTGTGAATAAAATACATAATGATAGTTTGTACAGTTTGCAGTTGTTTTTGTTACTCGATTGTCCCCAAATAACTAGACCAAATTGCTAAGCATTCGCCTTAAAAAAGCCTTACTAACCTAAGAACTCTAAGCAAATTTAGTTAGGAAAGATGCAGGTATGGTTTTGTTCATTAAAATGTATACTTTAACACTACCCAGTAAGTTGATGTAAAAGGAAGAGTGAGCTAAAATATCTATTGCAAGGAACCTTGTTCTTGCAACTTCTGTTTTAAAAGTACAACTATTTTAAATGAACGTGAAAAAAGCAGTTTAATACTTAAGCGTAATCGATACATTATTTAAGTTAGCATACTTAAAATATAAATAATCTATGATTAATGATCTATGTACTGGGATCTATGTAATGGGAATGGCAATAACTGGTGAATGGACCAGGCCCTTTCATCTACCTTGAAGTCCAGATTCCTCTCTGATACCCTGCCCTTCCACTTCTTTGCACTTCTGTTCTGTCAGAAAAAGGGAGCAAAGACAGTTGCTTGGGGAGATGTTGCTTCAAGGTGCATTTGAGTTAGCATGCTCTTTCCATTTCTTGCCAGGGCAAGTAAAATAGTCTTCCTAAAGTGCTTCTAGTTAGCTGCCCTGGGAATAGAATTTAGGACTTTGCCCTGACCCAGTACAATTCTCACTTTCCCAACATTATATATTGACTGTGGGAGAATTTCAAGGCTAACCCATGGAGAACATCTTCAGTCAAAATTGATGGTCCACTGAGTACCTGCTAATAATGGTGTTCTTTGTAGGCGAAGCCGTTCCAGCTCATTGTTGCATCCTGTCGGCCTGCAGCCCCTTCTTCACAGAGCAGTTGGAGCGAGAAATGCCCCCCAAGGGACACAAGGTGGTGCTGGAAATTCGGGGGCTGAAAATTGGGACGTTGCGTAAATTGGTAGATTTCCTCTATACATCTGAAATGGAGGTGTCCCGGGAAGAAGCTCAGGATATTCTTGCAGCTGCACGACAGCTTCAGGTGTCAGAACTTGATTCTTTACAGCTAGAGGGAGGAAAGTTAGTAAAAAAAAACCTGGGACGGCGATTAAACAGGAACTGTTTGCAGATAACAAGCCCAATGACCAGATCAGAGACAAATTTCATTCATTCTTCTGCTTCCTCTGGACGTAGCTTGACATCCTGGATAGCTGCAGGCAAGCAAGCAACACCTGGCAGTAATTTTATACCATGCTCCAAAGAAATAAGTAGCCACAACAACACTGATCAGAAAGATGTAAAGAAGCAAAAGCTTACTACAGCATTGCTGAGTAGTGACAAACAGATTTCAAAAAGCCAAACAATCACTACTGATACCTTGAAAACAAAAGTTAAAAAGCGCCCTCCAGGCACAATAAGGAATATAATGGACAGCGATGAGAATGGTGATCTGCATAGAAAGGAGACTGAGGCTGGAGATACACACACTATAGCCAGTTTGCAGAATTCAAAAAAGATAAAGCTCAGCCGTCCAAAGCTTTCCTTGCTACCTCTGTCTACGTCTTGTGCCACCAAAGACTATTGCACTCTGACATCCAGCAAATCGCCAAGGTCTGTTAAACGTCTCTGGAGACAAAAATGTCCTGTCAAAGATGAGACGCAAAAAGAAGATAATAACCATTTTTGTGGCTTCAGAAGCCCTCCTCTTCTTCCAAAATCTAAAGGCAGAAAGCGCACCTCCACTGATCCAGCATCCTGCCCAAACTTTCCCCAAGAAATAGGTCACGTAGGCCGGGTAAAGCTCAGAAAAGTTATCAATGGCAGCTGCTGGGAAGTGGTGCACGAATCGCCTGCTGTGCAGCCGACACTGGTGGAAAATGGTGTGCATACTTTGAAAGATGAGGGTTCCCAATCTCAACCCAGACATCCTAAATCAGAAGTAGATGATTTGCAGCAGTTGGCCTGGTCTCCTAAATTGTTCCCTGCAACTGCTGAGGCTGCACCGGATCCTGAAAAGAGTGTGATAAAACAACAGCCAGAACTACCTGAGAAGAAAGAGGCCTTGGATGAAGGAACTGATGCTGGTGGGAATCATTATGACATGGAGGCATTTGTGCTGGATCATCTGGTCAAGAAAGAGCAGTATGATAACCTTGCTTCAGCTGGAGAGTTGGAACAAATGCTAGACTTGCTGCTGGCTGATGAGGATGCCACTGGGGGAATCCAGAGCACCACTATTACACAAAGCCTGTGTTCTTCACCCCAGGCAAATGTCCCAGGGAATGTTGGAATTGAAGAAAAAGAGCGATGTTCAGTAGGTCCACGGTTGGACAAAATAAAAAATAGTGACGCTGGTGACTCAACAAATGGGAGCTCTTTACTGGACCCTGTCCTTAACTGTCTTCCTCTTGTAACACCTGAGCCTAATGGTGACTGCTTTACCTTGTCCAAGTCAGCCTCTCCCCAATTGGGGGATTGGGCAAGAGCTCAGTGTCAGCTGCCTGAATCCACAAATGGGACTGCAAAATTTGCTGAGCCTTTGTCTGTCACTTGGACGGGTGATGAGGACCAAGGACCTCTAACTTATGATATGGGAATCTCAGATACAGAAACAAGGTCACTTACTGAAGCTGTTTTGAGCAACTCTGTGCAGCACAACATGGACTGCAAGCTGTCATCTTTCTTAGTCAGCCTAGAAGAAGAAAGCGTAGACGTTGGTGGGATAGAGGACTTCTTTCTTAATATTGAATGTGTCCGGCCAGATCCTTCTCCTATATCTGAAACTGAGGTGGATGTTCTGAACTAGTGAGTGCAAGTAGTGGCAAGGAATTACTTTGACTACTTGGTGAGGTGGGCTAGCAGACAATATTGCACTTAAAATTCCATGGCAAATAGTAAGGAATCTGCCACAAAAAGCAATTAATAGATTCCATAATGTTTTTGAGTATTTTGATCAGATGATGGAAAAGCCCCCTTTAAAATCAAACTGGAGAAAGGCTGCTTCATTATCACCAATTCTCAGCCTCGTTAAATCATGACTGTGACATTGGTATAATCTATTATTTGCGTACAGGCCACCCTTCCAGGATGCCGGGGTTCTTCTAGGATAGGTAACCTACAGGAAATCTGCAGCATTACTTCTGTGAACAGTAATGTTTTTTGTTGTGAGAGACATCACAACATGGGGTAATGTTCGGGTAATAATTTTACACAATGTGTTCTATTTAATTTTCTTTATAGATCATAATGTAATTGTCTTATAGTAAACAAAAGATTTTAAAACCCCATCAGAGTTTAAAGCATGACTTATAATTCAGAGGACAAAATTATGTTTTCTTGGGAAGAGCTCTGTTGTGAAACAGTGTTGTCCTCAACTGTTTTAAGTCCTGTGCTTCCCTTCAATATTAAAAAAAAACATTTTATTTAATGGCTAGTGAATTAATCAAACCTAGAAATAAAAATTCATTGCTGTAGGACAATTGTTGTCCTAAGCTGGGAGCTATTACATTGAGTTAGCAGTTCAAAGGCAATATAAAGGACTTGGCAACTGGATAAGAATTGCCCTCTTTGTACTGGCTCTTTCAGTTCAATGCTTCAACTTATTTATTTTTTGTTTAAAGGTCAGATTGGAACTAGGAAGACCAGCAGAGGGTCTGCTGATCTCACTGCTGTATTTCCTAGTTACTGGAGATCACACAATACCAACTCAACACTTGCAGCAGTAGATGGTTTGCTGTAAATGTTAATTCTTTCTCCTTAAACCAATGTTTCTGGAAGCAGCACCCCTTTCTCCTGCTACTTTTGGCCGGATGGCCCACTTGAATTGAGCTGACTTTTCTCCTGATAAGTGTCCTGCAGTATTTAAACACTGATACAGGGAACTAAGTGCCTTGCTGACTTTCTGTATTTTAAATAAGAGAAGGCTCCCTAGAGACTTGAGAATAATTGCCAAGTTGCTTGTTTTTCATTGAAACCATCTCCCTTGTGTTTGCAGCTTCTTCACAGAGAAGTGTATTCAAGTGCAATGACCTATACCTCCATGAAGCTGTGCCAAATACTTCCTTCTCTCACAGCCCAAAGCTCTTCATGTATGCAGAACATTCTGAAGAGTAGATGGCACAAAGACTGGAATAAATATTGAGTTGTAACTTGTTCAATAAAAATTGTTAAGTTTTCTTGGTACTTTGTATCATATTTACACCAAAGCCATCTTGTGGGGTTTACTAAGAGCCTTGGTAGTACAGTGGTCTAAACACCCTGTTATTAACACCAGCTGCCTGCAATTACTGCAGGTTCGA
>JANHFK010003389.1:182313-205653 GCA_036250565.1 Sibynophis collaris | reverse complement strand
AGGAATTTTGTTTAGATGGTTGTTGCCAGAAGGATTGTTGATTTTCTGGGAGGGAAATAAAATTAGAATAAACACAAGAAGCATTTTATAGATGAAATAATAATAGTCAAATATAAATTGTTACAAGTGTCAGATTCTAGAATTCTGTCAAGTGGAATACAAAATAAAATCAAGAGATAAAATTATTTCTTGATAATAGCCATGTGTTTATTGATTTAGAGATATGGCTATATGTATCTTTTTGAGTGAAGTTTCAGAACTATGTATGGTGGACACCCTAGTCATATTTAGTATAAATTTGTTGAAATTGGTAGAACTTAGTTTCAATGATTCAACACCGGCTCTAAATATAACTAAATCTATATCCAAACCATATATTTCTGGAGAATTGTGACAAAGAAATGAAAGTTAAACAATTACGAAGAGGGAAAGGATTTTGTTCTTGTAATTAAGAAAAGTCCATTCTGAGACAAATAATGGGATTTCCTAAACTAAGCAACCATTGAACTGAAGTGCTCTGAGGGAAGAAGTTTTTAAAACATTTCTTTGAGGTTACAGAAGGAACAGAAGGAAATTTGTCATGTCCTTGGATCCAAAGCCGTTCAAGGATTTAAAAGAGAGAGAAGCACCTTAGTTTAGAAGGAAACAAGCAGCCAACAAAGAAATTGTGCAACTGACTCAAGTGTCTATGGAGACTCTCAACCATGACATAAATGTGATCTAAATGGGAAAATACATCATGATTTCATTGACAGATCCTCATAAGAACACCCCTTCCCCCAAATAATACACCAAAGACAAATTCCTTGTGTGTCCAATCATACTTGGCTAATAAAGAATTCTATTCTATTCTATTCTATTCTATTCTATTCTATTCTATTCTATTCTATTCTATTCTATTCTATTCTATTCTAGTTAAAGTATGAAATTATCTGATAAACTGAAGAATTAAGAAGAGACATGAAACACAAAATACATATCATATAAATAGCAGCTGAAGAATATGGGTTATCTTTAGCCCATCAAATAACTGTAAGGCAGAGATATGCAGATATCTCTTTGGGCTAATGGAGGCATTTTATTTTGAAGGTATGACATGGGTGATCTCACAAAATAATTGTCATAAAAGAAGACATAGCTTGTTGCAGAAAATTACCATGATCAATTGTGAGGACTCTCTGACCCCGGATTTCTTGCCTGTCTTTTGGACAGGTGGACACATTTCCAAACAGGACATTTGAGCTGTGATTATCATTTGTATTGTTTAAACGAGCATTTCTTAAACTTTTATTTCTCTAGAGTTTTAGATTCATTCTTGTAAATGAAAATGCTAGAGATACTCATTGCTTTACAGCATGCCAACTACTCACTTTTTATGTTAATTTTAATTAAAAGAATCTACTGTCAGATAAAGCAGGCGCCAAAGGTGGTGTCTGGAAACAGACTGGTGCCCACAGGCACCACAATGCCTACTTCTGAAAACGCTGTTGGTAATGCTCGATGGTATCACGTGTAGAGCTGGCACTATCAAAGAAATAAACTTACAAGTAAAGAGAAATTGCCTCACGGGGAAGAACCATTGAGCAATTTAACCAGTTGTTCAAGAAAGTTGGAGAACCTTCTAAAATATAGCCAAGGAAATATTATACAGAAGAAAGTGCAAGCCCAAAGGCCAGCAGGTCCAAATAAAATAGGACCTTCAAGAGTGACAATATTGCAAATTAATTTATTTATATAGCACCAGTTATGTACATACATATAACAAAGGATTGATTTAACAGCCCTCTGTCCCAAAGAGATTTAACAGTTTGCGCAAATGCACACATGTAGAAAACAGAAAGGAGGTAAAGAAAGAAATGCGAAAGAATATGCCATAATTTTCAGCATCTTTGACTTAGAAAGAAGAGCCAAATCAGATATACCAAATCAGTGAGCCAGTATTAGGGATGACAGTTCCAAACAATGAAAGGAAGGCACATTCTACAGGAAGGACTGACCATCATCTCCTGCCCTAGCTGATCTGGGAAGAAATAGCATTTATTTTTTACTTTCTTGATACCCATGTTGTATCCACAGTACGTGCATTCTATTGAGCTCAAACTGATACATCTTTCACACATATTAACAATTTAGGTCAATAATTTATTCATTTAAATATAGGCTGCTTTTTCTTCCAACCTAGGAAACCAAGCAAGTTAGCCATATGTCATATGGAAGCCTCCCACAGCAAGACAAATATAGCCATTCTCCTCAAGGGAAGCCAATAATGAATAAATTAAAAAATTCTATAGCGGTCTAAAGATTTCATGCATAAATAAAAATAAATCTTAAGTGGCTCAATTTCCTGCAAGTCTGGATAAGATCTTCTTCCTCTTCCTCCTCCTCCCCTTTACAGATTGCTGCCATGGGTTTATATCAGCTTTTTATGAAAGCATTAGAAAAGAGTGTCTACCATAATTTCCTTCACTTACTAGGTCCTTGTTCTTTCTTTCCATCACTTTGCTTACTGGAACTGCTCCCAACACGCCAGCATCATTTCAAAGCTTTAGTATACATTGATCGAGCACTGAACTTTTGTATTTTGTTCATGAAGATTTGTCCATTAACATATCAATACAGATTTTCCAGCTATTGTGTTAAGCATTAAATCGAAATAGACATATGTGCACATTATTTTTATTCCATTTCAAAATTCATCGATTGTTAAGTTGCTTGCATACTGGCAGTACCTTATTAATCTTGGACATAGCCCATCAATAACGTCACAATTAAAATAAAATTAAAATTAGGCATGTTTTAATCTTCTGAATTTAAGGCACTTGTAAAGTGCTTACATTTGGCTGGATTGTATCCAACATACTGTATTGTATACTATAGCTATACATTACCACAAAAATTATTAAATTAGTTTCTCACAACCCTTTAGATTGAGAAATTCTACTATGTTAAACTAGGTAATAATTCCTGGATTTAGCTGAACCACATGTCTTTTAAAAGTTTTTTTAAAAAAAGATCTATAATGTATGGAGGATGTTGTCCTATTGGGCTATTATATTGAAATCTTAAATCATTTGAGCAATGTTATTATGTCAAAGCTGAGGGAACGGAGCTGTGTGTCCGAAATACATACCACATGACAGTCATTTGTGGCAGATACACACAACATGACAGTCATTTATGGCAATGTGCAAATTTTATAGGCCATCAAAGCTTTATGAAAAAAATTGGAAAATGAACCAAGAATCAGGAAAAAATAGATTCAGAAGTAGCAGATTTCTCTACTATTGTAACCAATGATCTACAAATGGTGTATGGAACCATTCTGTGAGAATTGTACCTGCCCAAAGTAGTTTAGAATTAGCAATGAAAGCGTTTCTAGCTGTTACATTTTTATAGAGAAACTCTAAATTGTGTTACAAATGTTGACAATGAAGGGAGTGCCGTCTGTTATAATTGGTTTCTGATAATATGAAACTTTCTGCAGATGTATATAATTAGATGTTTTTTTTCTTAGTGCAATCTTTCATTATTAGGTTGTTTTGATCATCTCTCATCTGCTCATTCACCATTTAAAAAAAAATTTTTCCCGCACATGCATAAATTCCATAGGTGTGCCTGCAGAAAAATCATATTACCAATTTCTGACAGATTCATTTTTTAAAATTAAGGTGCATCCATAATGGAAAATATAGAATCAGTAGATAAACATAATTTTGCCTATTAAGTATCCAGAATTATCTGGAAATTTACACATCCTCTTTCCTAAAAATCAGTTTGACTTTAATTATAGGTTACCCTTACATACCACTTGTAAAGTATTCTATGCAATATGTAATGTAATATATTTTCATCAAAATATACAGAAAATAAAATGAGAACATGCATGCTTGGTAATAAGTCACAGCAATACAAAAAATCCATTTGAAATAATTTGTAGTTACATTGTTTAGATGGAAAACATACTGCTCTCTTTATGGCCATGTTTGATCAAGTAGAAAATACATTTAAAAATAGCAAATGGAACTGAGAAGTTAAAGGCATTTTAACTTTAAGTGCACTTTTGCACTTAAAGGCATTTAAATATTTGATTCTTTTGAATTATTCTGTTCTATTAATCACTTTGACTTGGTAAAAGTTTAAGAGCAGAATTTCAGATGAAATAGTGGAATTTTAGCTTACTGTTAGGAGTTTTAAATTAATAGCAACACAAATAAAGAGTTTGACTTATCCTAGGTTAAAACCATAACAAAGGAGTACATTCAGTTTTGAGATCAGACATTTTTAATTAGGAGTGAATTTCTAAAATCATTAAATAATTTCACTCTAGCTTGAAGATTAGTTATTTAGTGAAATTAATTTGTAATCAAATTCAAGTTCCCATATAACATGATATTCTAGGATGAAATTAATTTAAGTATATAAGGTGAAATAATGTGACACATTGTATAAGGATTAGTTTCAGTGGAATTTTAATTAGGCAGTGGTCTGCCTTCTCAAGAAATCAATATTGAACCGAATTGTATTGGTCATTATTTGCCAGTCCCCAATCTTAGGGAAAGTTATAGAGAAGCTAATCAGGCTAGAGTTTTAGAAGACCCTGGAAGAAAGACATTGTCTGGATTTCTTTCAATCAGGTTTCAGGCCTGGGCATAATATTGAGATAGCATTGACTGTACTTGTGAATGACCTCTGGGGTGGGCCAGCTGCCCGTTCTTGAGTTGGTGGTTTTTGGTACCACTGAACCTTCTGGACCAACTCAAGGGTTGGGAATGAGGAGCATAGTATTTAACGGCTTTCCTTCCTTTCTTCATGACTACTTCCAATCTGGGGAATGGGTAAGATTGAGTCATGGATCATATGGAGTGCTTCCATGAATGACTTTCTTATTTCATATATATGAAGCTTTTGGACAAGGTCAGGTATTGGGTTAGGTATCATCACTGTGCTACCCTAGAAGTATATTGGGAGCCAACGTAGCTCACAGAACAAAGGTGTAACATGATGTAATGATTTGACACACGGGCATAGAATGGCCCATGCAACCACATGTTGGACCAATTGAAGTTTCTGGATGTTCTTCATGGGCAGCTTCATTTAGACTGTATTGCAGTAATTCACTTGGAAAGTGACTAAGGTATGAGTGACCAGACTCAATGCCTCCTGATTCAGAAGAAGTATAATTAAAGTAGTTCAACTCCCTCCCCTCCCCCGGCCATGACTAGTCTCTACTCTTCAAACAAAAATTGTGAGCCAGGACAACCTGAAATTGTTATACTGCTTCTGCCTGGAGTACTGCAACCTTATCCAGAACTACTGTAAATAAAGCAATAGATCAAATTCAAGAGGTCCTAAAATCCAAAGCCATTCCTTTTTGTTTGAGTTGAAGCCCCTTGTTCCAGATCCCCATAGCCTCCAGCCACTGGAACTGAACCTTTACAGCAGAGGTGTCCAAACGTGGCAACTTTCAGAATTGTGGACTTCAGTTCCCAGAATTCTGGGAGTTGAAATCCACAAGTCTTAAAGCTGCTGAAGTTGGACACCTCTGCTTTTCAGCATAATGTGACTAGCAAAGGACAGAGATACACCAGAGCATTATCAACATATTGATGATTCCTTACCTATCCTTCATGTAGCTTCATGTAGATGTGAGGAGAGAGTCGATCTCTAAAGCATCCAACACAAGAGACACAACAGCAGATGTATCCCCACCCATCAACATTAACCAGGACTGACTTCAATTGTGCCACCAACTCCTAACCCTTGGAGCAGAAAGATGTCTGCTGGTATCAAAACCCACTGAGATCAAGGAAAGCAAGGACAACTGCAAGTCATCCGTGTGATAAATGCTATTTTACTCTCATACTCTGTCTTGAAACCAAGCTGAAACTGGTTTGGATAATCTGCTTCATCCATTGATCTCTGAAGCTGAAAGGTAGCCACCTTCTCAACAACTTTTTCTAAAAAGGGAAAGTTAATGACAGAAAATGAGCCTAGGGGTGGCTTCTGAAGAAAATAATGGTGGAACTGTCCCCTCCCTCACAGATGAAATCACATGACCCAGACTCAAGCACTCTCCTGGACAGCATTGTCTAGTCAAGATGTATATTAATCTAACAGCAAGGTGACTAAAGTTACAGCCCTGAGAAGTTGCATCTAGATGGTTAAAGTTATACCCCGAGCTAGGATATCCTTAATTCAACTATAAAGCCAGAGTCCAATGTGAAGTGAATATCAATATATAGATGCAGTGGGAGTCTGATAGAATCAAACAGGCTTAGGCTCAACACTAGAAAGGCCAGGTAACTGTGGATTTTGGGGATACCAGGCTTCAGAGAGATTTTGTTAGTTCTAGATGAAGATGTAATACCCAAGACAGAATTTGTGCACAAATATATGCCTAGCTCCCATTTGTAGGCCTCTGTGCAAAATAATATTGTGCCTGTTCCTGGACTGGGGGATTGTATTCAGTCATTCATATCTTCAGTATTTCTCATTTGGTCTACTTCAACATGCTGTCTACGAGACTGTCCAGAATGCAGCAGAACAACTATTTATGAGTACATCTCTGTACATTCATGTAACATTGCTACGGAGCTGCACTACCATGTTTTCCTGAAAATAAGACTGGGTCTTATATTAATTTTTGTTCCAAAAGATGCATTAGATCTTATTTTCCAGGAAATACGGTACTAAATGCAGCCATCTGGCTATCTTAACTGGGGCTTATTCTTGGGGTGGGGCTTATATTACGAACACCTTGAAAAATCATGCTATGGCTCATTTTCCAGTTGGGTCTTACTTTCAGGGAAACCCAGTATTTACCAATGGGCTTCTGGCTTCATTTCAAGGTGTCAATAGTCACCTATTAAACCCTTTTTGGCACAGAATGGGGCATGAGTGTTTATGGGACTGCTTCTCCCGTAAGAACCAATAGGGCTGACATTCTGTAGACCCACAAAAAAAATACATTATGGCATCCAGAGGATGCTTTCTAGGGCAGCACCTTCTCTGAAATTCATTTGTCTCAAACCCTGACAATCTTTAAAAAGGACCTTAAGTTCCGATTCACTCTGACTCAATTGTAAATGTATGAGTTGGGCATCTGGCCCCCAGAATAGGCTTCATTTTTCCCCTTTGTTAGATGTCTTTAACCCTTGCTGATCATCTAGCCACCTAGGAAGTGGACAGTCATATCAATGAAATAATAAATTAGTAATTCTTTATTGTTCTGAAAGACAATTCAAACTGCTATATTTGAAGACAAAATATATAACAATTTTATTGAACTTTTAATGATCTTAAAAATTTAATAGCTTTTACAGCATCATCTACTTTCATATTTCCGTTTCTCTAGCCTGTGACATGGTCCAGTGCATTAAATAGAGTGGAAGCATTTTTATTGGTTCTTTGTCAATCAAATTATACATGCACATTCCCTTCCTCTATGTTTCTGCAATCATTCACCAAACCATTCAAGGAAAATTCATTCCATTTTAGCACTTTTCTCTGTCTCACATTACCTAGTTAATCACTTTTTAAAGATGTCTGGTGAATGAGGTTATACGGTGTTTGATTAACTCAAGTTCACATTTTTAGTATTCTGAGTGAAATTTGCTCTCAACAGAAATTGTGCTTTTAAAACCCATTTTTTTTATTCATAATATATAATTAGTTAACCCTTGGTTCAGAACTAAGGTTAAATTACATGAATAATCATAAATTCCTAATCAACAGATTTGCATGTTTTTCCATGTGTAAATAGCCACAGTGGGATCAAAAATATGCCTGCACTGTAAGGAAACATAATTATTTTTTGTTTAGGGTGCCAACAAAAAGTTTAGCCCATACATTTTTTAAACTAGAAGGTAAAATCTCACTGGTGTCAGTGGGAAGGCAAGGTGGTGTACAGTTAAGTCCTTGTCTTACGATGGGAAGTGGGACCAGAAATCCTGTTGCACAATGCAGCTGTAAAGTATGACTTAGGGATGGTAATCACTTAGGGATGGTAATCCCTACAGTCACAGCTGATGTCATTAACTGAATCCCATGATCATTAAGTGAGGGAACTTCCTGCCCGTTCCCACAACCAAAGTCTGTGGGAAATCTGGCAGGAAGTTGCAAGTCCCAGGACCGCAGGCTGGAGGAAGGAGCAAGAGTATGTGCAAGGATGTGGGGAATGGTTGGGGAAGGTACACTAGAGTCATACATGGGGGTTGAGAACCATGCATGAGTGGGTGGGAGGCACCCCGCAGGTTAGATGTGCAAGAGGCACAGTGCTGATCATGGAGGGTGCATGAGGCTCATCCAACGAAAATCCACACAAGGGGTGTGAGAGAATGCTAAAATGTGTTGTGGGTCAGGGAAGGTGCATGGGTAGAGGAGACTTTTCCCAGAGACTTCTGACCCTCCCTGCCAACTTCCCAACTGGCTTTCTAAGGAAACTGGCGGGGCAGCTTGCAAATAGCAATTATGTGATCACGGAGTGCTTGGCAACCAGTTGTTAAGTTGCCAAACATCCAGATCACTATCATAAAAGCACAAATGGACGGGCTACCGATAATCAGAACGCTATGGACTGGTTGAGGATTACCTTGTAGTGGTTAAAGTGCCACCACAGGATCAGAGAACTCCATACAGTATGTATTCATGTTCGCCATCCATGAACTGCAGTGGGGTGACTTTGGGACAAACATTCACAAATTTGCTGGTGTGGATTCAGAGGAATGTAATATGTATCACCTTGAATTCCTGGAAAAAAGGTCGGCCTTAAAGCAAGAAAATTTTCACTGGCACAAAAAAATAGACTGGAGGAGAATGTATAGATTCTTCCATAGTTTTTGTTTTGCTTCTCCCTTTTCCTACTGGGATTGCTTAGTTTTATCAACAACTTGATTTGGATTTGAAAAATGCCTTCTAAGACCTTATGTCACAAGAGATTTGTTATTTTAATGTGCCATAAGACTCTTTGGTATTATCTCATTTGTATTCTAAAGTCTCAAAAACTTACTTGGCTGAGCAAGGTTCCTCTCCTACATATAAATTAGCATTGTATTTTCCTAACAGAAATAACCTCTAAATAGGATTAGAGTCTGAAGTGAGGTGAAGCCAGATTTAATAATAAATTAGAGAAGCATCTTGATCAGTGCTTGACAGGTTTCCTCACTGGGAGTTAGAAAGGCATTTTTAGGCATAGAGGGTGAATGGTCTTGTACCAGAGCTGCATCCCCCAACCTAAATCCTTAATCCTTATAATTAAGTGCTATGCTCTCTAGGGATGAATGTAACAAATCTAAGAGCACTAAGCTGGCAAAATTTATTACCTGAAAAATACCCATTAGGGGCCTAACCCCTGAGGCAATTAGAAACTATCTGAACCAAGATCAATAATCTGGTTATAAATCCCAGGTTACTTCATAATTGATTGTGTAATTCTTGGGTTGTAAATGTTACAATGCATAGTCCTCACTTACCTGTTCAAGAAAACCATCTGAATTAATAGAATGGTGGCAGTTACAGTGGCCAAATTCCAGAAGCTAGTGATCTACTGAACAATTCTGGGCCTACTGCAAGCAACACTGATGACCACCATCCACAATGTTCCAGTTAACAAAATAAAAACTACACAAGAATAGAGGAAGTGGCTCATTGTATTCTTTTATTCCTCATTTTAAAATGGCTAGTCATAATAAAAATAAAAGTGTGGCTTAACGGAGGCCACAGTTTAGATATTGCCATAGAGAAAGATTCAGTAGAGACTTTTAGACTGTTGGATTCTTGGGTTACTGATTTCTACTGCCATGGGCTTTTACATGTGATGAGAGATTTTTGGCATATGAAAAAATATTGCTTTTTGGTTAGTTTTTTCTCTCTCTTCTTTCTCTTGCCCAGTTTGGGAATAAAGAACTGTGACACCACAAGAAATTCATATGGAGCATTTCATAAAAGCAAGGTAAAAAACACAGGAAACCACTTGGGAGGATTTACCAAATGCAAATAATATCTCTACACAAGGGACTTAGGCCCACTGCTACCCTTTCCATTTAGCACCTCAATCCAAGGCTGTAATGATACATAATGAGTATTTCACATGCTTCCTGGTTTAAAGAGAACAGTGTTTGCTCTCTGGGTATCATTCAGAAAGAGATCTGTCTGGATATTGAAAAAGTATGAACCCAAATTCTCCCCTAGTTTTCCTAAATCTTCCGAGACCTTCAGGAAAGAAAAATATTTGTGGGAAAATTTTCAACACCAAAACCCAAAGATAATAGAAGTGGTGCCTTTGTATGCTCCCTCCTGGAACAAATCCGCCTGCTCATGCTTGGCCAGAGGCAGAGAAAACCAGGCCAGATCAAATGTCCTATTGGCATTTCTTCAGCCCTACTGGGGTAGTGGTTTTGCAGTGGTTTTCACTGAAAGTGAACCAAATGGCTATTCTGCTCTGTCCCACCAGATTCTCCTGAACGTGGCTTATACATGGTTTCCTCAGGCCCAGCTGATGAAGTTATGACCAGGCTTGCCTCCCTTACTTATGGGTAGATATAATTTCTTTTTCTTTTTATATTTATATATTTATAGATATTTATATATACACACACCCAGTAACTCAGAAGAGGAAAAATATAGAATCCGTAGTAATAATAAAAAAAAATTAAAAATGATCAACCCCTACCGCACTAGGCGAGCGATTGCACAAGGTCCACAAAGTTAACTGTTCTGTTGGTAGCAAGGCAGGCTACAGCCGGCACTCTCTTCTGTGCAAGGAGGCTGACACCAAGTCCTTCCCTTCACTCTCGGCAGTGTGCGACCAACTGCAGTCTCTTGGTGACTGAGAGGGAAGAGTGCAGGCTGTGGAGGTGAGCAAGGCTGAGATCCTGTTGTAGTGTTTAGAAACTCTCTTTGATAGTTTAGTTTTAAAAGGTAATTGTCCCCTCTGTTCTCCCCACCCACCGAAACCTGGATTTATTTCTTTATTTTTAAAAGTCCATGCATGTGAATGGAGCAACCATTTGCCGAGCAACATCCATGTCTCCTGCTCATCAGGGACAGGACGCTTGGAAACCAGCCAAAGAGGAGTAGACAGTGGGGAGATCAGCTCCTCATACAGAAATCTCATATGTGGTCCCCCCCACTCCAGAGACTTTCTTGACTCCTCCTCGTGTGGGACTGTTGAGAGGTGGCTGGCCAGGGATGGGTGAGGTTGAGCCCAGAGTCCTGGGCTGTCCATTAGACTTGCTGTAAGAGGGTCTCATCTGCACCTCGTCTCTGGGAAAAAGGAAGGATACAAGGGCATCAGGAAGTGAGCACTCATTCAATGGCAATGGAAATGGAGGATGCCTCACACGCAGATAGCTTAAGGGGAGGAAAATTTGGAATACATATTGGCAGTGCCTGGGATGCAAAGGGATCTACAACAGCAGCGGATTGTCAGCCCACAAAGAACTGACAAGGCAATAGAAATATTTTAGCGTCCTAGGACGATGAAGCTAAACACAGAAGAGAATAGGACTCTACACACTGGGAATTCCACATTTAGCCAAAATACAGCACTGTATGGAAGGGATAAACGAAAGTGTACTACAGACCAAGAAAGGGTTGCAGGAAAGGGCACAGATATCAAAAGGATTATTTCTTATAACCTGTTCCATCTGCTTATTGAGTATGGCCTCAAAAGTATCATAAGAATACACAAGAAATAGGGAAGAGGAACACAGAAAAATAGGAAGATGAATTGTTTCACTTATAGTGTTTTTATATATGAGGTAGTAATCAGGCAGGCAATATAAAGATTCAAGCATCTCATATGAAAGCCAATGACCATCTCACAGACTCACACAGCTCACAAAAAGAAATGTGATACTATGCAATGTACCCTGCATTATAGAGCTAAGGGTGAGGAAATGGATTGGTTCACACACTGGAGAATGTGAAGGAAAAGGGAGGGAAGAAAGGGACAGACGAGAGCAGACACTATCTGTAGATCACTCCCAGCCGTTTCTTTCAGATGTTGCTGGAAGGAATCACAATTATCTTGGAATCCTTTGCCAGAGCAGTGGTGGGGCAGATCTAAATGTGGTTCATCCTCCACTAAGTCAAGGAACACTTAAAGAATGAGACAAGTGTCACTTGTACTTACTTTGGTGCCAGTAAAGGTTGCAAGGCCACCTCCTCAGTCTCTGGGACGACAGCCTGAGGCGACTGTTTTTGGCTGATGTAAGACATAGATTTGCCCATATGGGAGGATGAAAGCTGGTCTGGTGAGCCCAGTGCACGCACTCTAAGTGCATGTGGTGGTTCTGGTTTGCCAAAGCGAGGTGCCACTGGGCGGGTGAGTGGGTTTTTGCCCAAAGGTGAACGTTTTGAATCGTCTGAAGAGGAACTCGTTCGTGGGGCATTGCTGGACCCTGGGGTGGACTGTATCCCAGAGTCCCCTAGGCCTGTATCTTCCTCTTTGGCCAGGGGTGGTGGCATGGATGACTGCTGTAGCAACTTCTCCCGTTCCTGCATGGAAGCCACAATATGGCGCGAAAGATTGTCATAGCGGACGGGTGAAGAATCACGAGGTTGCTGGTGCTTGGGTGAACCCGAGCTTGGAAAACGACTGTGCAAGTCAGCCTCCCGCTGTTGAGCAATACGGGCTGAAAGAAAAGGAGAAGTGTATCCCATGAGAGGGTCTGGCTCTGAACTTGCCTGCACCGACTCAAAATCAGGGCTATCAGATGGTGTGAGAAGACTGTCATACGACAAACTCCCATTGCGTGTCTGGTTCACCAAGCTCTTGTAAGATGTGGAAGTAGTGCCTTCGGAGCGGATTGACTGAAGATGGCCCATTTCAAAGCCTGTGCCTTGAGCTGACTTGAGGCTGGAAGAGCGGGAACCACTGGATAGAGGATCAAAATGGAAACTCTTGCCAAAGGTGGGTGATCGAAAACTTTCTGGTTCCAGACTCGGTTCTGAGCGGTAGCTGGGGTTTCGACTGCTTTCAACGATAGACGTTGGCTCCTTCAAGCTGTCTCCTCGACTTAGCTGTTATAGGGAATAAAAGATACAGGAGTCATTCGATAGCTTCCTAGGCTCTGCATAAGAACTGACAAATAAAGTATGTTATCTGCTTCTTCAAGGCATCCTACAGGCATCCTACAGAAGGAAAATAATTTTCTCAATATAGAGATTAAAAATGTTCAAGTTATTCAAGTTACATATTATAGCTATTCACTTACTGAAAATCAGCATAATGTAACACAATCCTGAATATGGATCTATGATACATCTATTTAAATTCTACCTCAGTTATAAATGCTGTGATTGAGATGGGTTTGGTTGTATTTCTAAGCTGAGTATGTTATAATTATTTAATGAGCCGAGGTGGTGCAGTGGTTAGAGTGCAGTACTGCAGGCTACTTCAAGATCTGCAATTTAGCAGATCAAATCTCACCGGCTCAAGGTTGACTCAGCCTTCCATCCTTCCGAGGTGGGTAAAATGAGGACCCAGATTGTTGGGGGCAATAGGCTGATTCCGCTTAGAGAGGACTGTAAAAGCACTATGAAGCGGTATATAAGTCTAAGTGCTATTGCTAATCAATTCATAGGGCATCAAAACTGTATGTTAAGCCAGAATACAATAAATTAAAAAAAAAACCCTGTTAAATACACAATAAATCATACAAAACCTTAAAATATTTGAAATGTTTTACATAGCTAGTCTGAAGATGAGACATCCTACATTACCATTTGGGTGGAGGAGAAGGTGGAAGAAAAGGGATGAGTGGACAATTAGGGGAGGAAAACTATGGAAAAATATAATACATTCTGGCTGCTGCAGCCCAACTGCCTAATTTGGCTTCTGATGCAATATCATGGTTAACATAAATTTAAACTTGAGCAGGCAATGATTCTATGGTTGACAACAGCTGAAATTTTGTTAGATTTGTTTGTTGGATTTCTATCCCACTTTCATTCGGATGCTTGAGGTGGATACACAAGGTTTCCTCTTCTGTGGAAGTAAACTGCTAGAATTTAGTAGAATTTTCTTTTGACTTGCAAGAGTCACTATAAAAAGACCAACTTTTAACAATATCACAATATTTCTGCTATTATTTTCCTGCACGTGTTAATACAATTAACCCTCTTAAGGTTACTTATATGTAACATTTTGGGCAGTTTAGGTCTCATGCAAGATACTGCAAACTAAAAATAGGAAGGAATGTTGGTAAATAGCTTTCCCATTGCCTTTACTTGTGAAAAGGATGGGAAAAATGATCACATGACCCCAGGAGAATGCAACTGTTGTAAATATGAGTCAGTTACCAAGTGTCTGAATTTTGATCATGTGACCATGGGGATACTGCAATGGTCATAAATGTGAAAAATAATCACAACTCACTCTTATGAGGCAAGGTGGCACAGTGGTTAGAGTTGACTACTGCAGGCTACTTCTTCTGCCAGCCAGCTGCCTGCAATTTGGCAGTTCATCAGGCTCAAGATTAACTCAGCCTTTCATCTTTCTGAGGTGGATAAAATGAGGACCCAGATTGCTGGGAGTAATATGCTGACTCTGTAAACCACTTAGAGAGGGCTCTAAAGCACTATGAAGTGGTATATAAGTCTAAGTGCTAGTGCTATTTCAGGGCCATTGTAACTTTGAACAGTCATTAAATAAACTGGTTTATTTAATTTATTGAGGACTACTTGTAAATATTTTTTTAGAGTTCTGTATTTCTGGCATAAAAGTAAGTTTTTTTATAGAGCAGCAATGAACAAAACAAATATCAGCAAAATTTTCATTAATACTCTCCAAAATCCAATGATTAAACAAGTTTACTTCTCAGTTCTAATTAGATTAACAGTCCTGTTCTGAAATAAGAATTCTAGTTATATACGTAAAGTATTCCCCCTATACATTATTCAACAGATGACTATTTCAATTCCTTGATTCATTATTTTTTCATCTGCTCCAATTAGTAAGTCTCAGAGCTCTAGTAAAAACTAAGGCAGATCCAACAAGTCTGAAGTCTGCCAAACCACCACCACCCCTTTTAGTAAAATGTACATCAATCCAATTAAGGCGTTATAGTCTCAAACCAAATTCCCTTTCCAACACCTCTCCCTGTATGTTCATCTACTGCTAAGCAAACTTATTTACCTTGGCACTGGTGGAGTGAGGCATTGCAGCTGAAGCACTGCTGCTACTATAGCCAGGTCGATACTTATACATGGTTGGAGTTGGAGGGCTGTCCTTACTTAGCAAACTGCTATCTGTAAAGAGAAAGGGAAAACAGTGTGGATGTACTAGATGTTTCAATGTCACCCTGGGTGTCTCCTTGAATCCTTGTCTCAAGTGCCATAGATAGCAAATGTTTGAACAGTGAGAACCAAGTTACAGTAATCTGTCCCGAAGGTTAAGGAATCAACCAGGAACTAAAATGTGCACAAAGGGTGGACATGAAAACAGGGCAACAGGAATGTTTTCCTTTCTATGAGCTCACATCATAGATCGTAATTATAATGCAAATGTATACATTTTCAAAAAAAAAAGGAAAAAAATACACATAAGGTGCTTGAAAACTGAAAAATTACAGAAGAAAAAAACAAAGAATAATGTATGGCTATAATAACTAAGTTTTACACACACACACACACACACACACACACACACACACTTCAGGTTATATAAATGTATTAGAAATATTTATTTGTTTATCTATCATGCCCTTGAATATTATATTTCTCTCTATCTCTCCCTCGGTTTTCAGCACTGCTGGATGGGAGGCAGTAGTACTGATCTGAGAACTCAAATGAAAAGCTGCAAAACAAGGTGCCGAATACATCCACCCATATTTTCCTATATATTATTAAAAAAACACACAGATGTATAATATAAGCCAAATAACAACTAAGATCATATCTTCGATTTACTACAATTGAGCACGCAATTTTGTTTTTAAGTAATGTAATGTAAATTGTTGTTGTCATAAATCAAGTTACCACGTGACTGAACTCGAATGTACAGTTGGTTTTATGACAGTCGCTAAATGAATTAAATGGTTATTAAATGGTAAATGGTTATTAAGCGAATCATGTGGCTGCTAATATGAATCCAGATTGTCCAATGGGTGTTTTTTGATGGAAAATGTCAAAAAACGGTCACAAAATGCAACGTGACCATGGGATCCTGCAACCTGTCATAAATGAGATGGGTGATCTCAATCATCAATGCAATCATGTGACTGCAAGGGTGTTGCGACAGTCACAGCTTTGAGGACAATTGAGGTCTTAATTCTTTTTCTTTTGAGAGCGGCCATTGGAATTTCATTTTCATATGTGCCATTGTGTACACAGAAAAATGACAATAAAGACAATTGTCTTCTCTTACCAGACTTTGCCTCGGCAGCATTATCAGCTGACTCACTAATTACTTCAGAAATAATCATTACGTTTTAAGTTCAATAGCCTGGTTTTGCAGCAATGCAGATGATTTCCCTGATACAGACCATCACCCAGGCGCATAACTGACTGTGTCTCTCAAGCAAATCCCTCTTACCCTCATTGGTGGCCAGGGTTAAATGTGTCCTCAGACCTGTGTAGCGGCTGAGGTCTGGTTTGGGTGGTGGTGGTGGTTCAGCATCAGCAGACTGGCTCTCTGTTACTTCAAGGCTTCCTTTGGACTGCAGAGAGAGAGAAAACCAAAGCACACTGGTACAATTGGAAAAAATGGCAGGAATCAATGTTATGAATATTGTCCTTGGTTAGATAAAGGTAGAATGCTCTTAAAATGACCAATTACTCCTCCAGCATTTCCACAAATGTTTTTGTAAACTGTACATGTATCTGTTGCTGGATGAGAAGTGAAAAGCCAAAACTAAATGATTGAAGATACAACTTTTACGTTTATTGGTTACACAGGAGGGAAATGTAAGTTCAAGTTCAATGCCTGGAAAAGCAGAAACAAGGAGTGACATTACTAAGGAACAATGCCTGAAGTAATCATTTGAAACCTACTCACACTGCCAAAACCCCGAGAATAATTTGAAGCCACTGCTTGTGCAGCATTTTCATTTCCTCCTCACCTTTGTTCTCTTCAGTTCAGCCTGGATACCATTATCCATTATCTTCATAGCAACCTGTCCGTCTGATATTTCTGGCCGTAAGAATGGAGGCCTTACTAATACAGTCTGTTCTCCCTTTGGCCGCCCAAGATACCTAGTGAATAGTGAAAAAGGATTTAAGTAAAGTATAGTAAGATAGTGCTTTTAGTAAATCATTTATTTACCTGGCTTAGCAAGGCAGTGTAATGTCAGAATAAAGTTTGAAATACATCCATTTTGCAATTTGAAAACATTTGTGTATAGGTAGACCGGTCATTTATCAACTATCAGAGTTACAACAGCTGCCATAAAATGTGCCCAGCCCCAGTGCTTTTTGACAGTTCATGACAAAAACTGCTTGTTTGGCAGAATGAGTTAAAACTTGGCATCAGCTACCCAAGCCCTGCTGTGCACACTCCACACCTCACCAGCCCCCTGCAGAAAATCCTCGCTCCCTCTTCCACCCAATAGCAGCTCTTATCTACCTGCTGGCAAGCCACCTGGGACTTGCAATTTCCTCTTGGCTTTCCCGCTGACTTTATTGTTTGAAGCTGGCAGCAAGTTGTGAGAAGATATTCCCTTCTTGATCTTTACTTAATGATGGCAACAGAACTGCAGGGATTGCTGTTGCTAAGTGATATGGTCACATGATATTGCCTTTATGACTGTATCACTTAATGACAGAAATTTCAGTATAAATGCTATGGTAACTCGAGGATTACCTTAATATTGTTTTAAAGATGTAGAAAAATGATTGTAATTTATTAAATTTATATGCTCCCATATTCCTAGTTGTACTGGTGGTTTACAGTTGTTAAACATTTTTAGAAACAAAGAATAGTACAAAAGCACAAAAACAACAAAAACAAAGGAACCAAGGTGGCCAAAAAAACTAACTAAAACTAAACTAAACTTAGCGGTTTCTAGAAGTAACTAGAAGTAATGAAGAAAGGAACAGATAAAATGGCTGCTATATAAAACTACCTTGCAATTCCAATAAAGCAATAACATACAAAACAGGATTACACAATAGGAAATGTGTTCTAACCTTTTGTCCTTCCTTCCTTTTGTAATTGATCTTATGGGAAGACATTGCTTTTCTGCACAATAGTTTATTTTAATATAATTTTATAAATGTGAAGAAATGAATACAGAGAACTTTAGTATTGTTAGGTAGGGAAATGTATAGTACCTGTAGAGTCTGATTCATTACAAAGTAGGTGTATTGGGTGCAGAAAAATAATCTAAATACAGCTGTGCAGTTAAGCAACAAAAACGTATGCCTACAGAAAACTGCACTGTCCTAATATATTTTAGATAGTGACAGAGGTTGAAAGGGAAACTTGGTTTTATGGTAACTCATACAATCTTCCTCTTTAATCATGCACAAAACTAGTAGTAAAAGCAAGTTGCAACTGGAGGCCTCAGTAATAATACCACATACTTTTAATTTGGAGCTAATTAGTGTTCCTTATTAGTGAGAGCCAGTTAATGCAGTTAAGGCATCAGGCGAAAAACTAGGAAACTGAGTTCTAGTTCCGCCTTAGGCATGAAGCTAGTTTGGTGATCTTGGGCCAGTCACCTTCTCTCAGTCCTAGGAAGCAACGGCAAACACTTCTGAAAACCCTTGTCAGTAAAACTGCAGAGACTTGTCCAGACAGTCTGAGAATTGGACATGACTGAATGGACTAATATAAATCCGAAAGGTATTTTTTCCCAAAGAAGTAGAATGCTTGGAGCAGCAATTCATCTTCTGCTCCAGGAAAGTCTTAGTTTAGATGACCAGAGTCAGAATTTAATTGCATTCATTAATTTGGAAAACAGGCCATGGGCACTTTAAAAGAGATCACTCAGTCAGCCTTTATACCAAATTAATACTCCTACATCTTTAGATACTGATCAGCATGCACCCCTTACAATCTACAAGGGAGAGGAAAAACACAGCTGCTCTGTCAAACATCAGTTTCCCCAGGAAGAACCAGAGATCCTAATTCAGGAAAACAAATATGATGTGATAGGCATCACTGAAACTTGGTGGGATAATGCTCATGATTCACCCAAAACATTGGAAGGGTGTAATTTATTCAAAAGAAGCAGACTAGAGTAGAAAGGGTGGGGGCGTTGCACTGTACATGAAGAAAAAAAATATATTGAACAAAAATTCAGCAGAGAATGGAAATCCTATAAAAAGTATCTGGGTAACAATAAAAAGAAAAAGAGAAAGGAAAGTGATACCACTGTGGGAGTTTTTCACAGGCCACCTGGGTAGAGAGAAGCAATGGATGAGGCCTTTCCGTATCGGATGATCAGACTTTCACAAAGGCATGTAACAGGGACAATAGGGGATTTCAATTAGGTCTAATAAATTCTTGTCATCTCTTGCTGACAACTTTGTCAAAAAGTGGAAGAAAGAGCAAGCTTCTTTCTGTTATTGTGGATTTAATCATTACCAACAGGAAGAATTGGTTGAAAAGATGAAGGTAGCTGGCACCTCTTGGGAAAATGAACGTGTTACCCTTTATTTGTGATAGTCAGAAAAGAAAGAACTGAGAAGAGTCAGACTGCATACTTTAATAGCAAGGTATTAAAGAAATTATAGGTGGTCCTTGACTTATGACAATTGAATCCAAAATTTATGTAGCTAAACGAGAGCGTTGTTAAGTGAGTTTTGTCCCATTTTACAACCTTTCTTGCCAGGGTTGTTAAGTGAATCAACTGCATTTGCTAAGTTAGTAACACGGTTGTTAAGTGAAACTGGCTTCTCCATTGACTCTGCTTGTCAAAAGGTCACAAAAAGTGATCACATGAACCCAGGACACTGCAACTATCATAAAGATATGCCAATTGCCAAGCATACGAATTTTCATTACATGACCACGGGCATGCTGCAACAGTCGTAAGTGTGAAAAATGGTCATAAGTCACTTTTTTCAGTGCTGTTGTAACTTCAAATGGTCACTAAACTGATTGTTGTGTTGTAAGTCAAGCATTACCTGTAGTGCAATGATGGTAAAACCATTTTCAACTCCTGGATGACCAGTGAAATTCCAGAAAAGAGCAATTTTTTTACCAGTCTCAAAAAAAACGATGAAGGAGGCAGACTCACAAAACGACAAACCTGTCAATTTTAGCTTTGCTGGTTGCCTTGGGGACCAGATGGGGGTATTCCAGGCTGGAGGTGGCTGCTAGATTGATGGCAGACTCCATCTCCCTGTTCTCTCGCTTTCTAACATCCTTTTTTTTTTGTTGCTTACCATATTGATGTATTATTCTCAATTTGGTCCTTTGTCACTGTTTACATATTGTTCTATGATTTTACTTCTGTTTATTATTGTAAGATATCTAGAGTAGCCTCATGACAGAAGAGGTGGCAAATAAATTTAATAAACAAATAATTATCTATACTAGGCAAGTTTCTCAAGCAGATGATGAAATAGTATGTTATGGGAGAAGGTTAATAATTAACCAAAGCTGGCTTTGTTAAAACAGATCATTCTGGACTAATCTCATATCCTTCCTTGACAAGAGTTACCACCTTAGCAGATCAGGGAAATGCTATCAACATAAAATGGAAGCCAATAGAAAACCAATGCAGTGCTCAAAGCAAAGATGCACTGTGGATCTTTGCTTCGGATGAATCAACCAAGGCTGAATCAATTGAAGCTTTCAAGGGGTAACTTTAAAAGCAACCCATGTTCTAATCTGGGCGAGTAGCTACAATGTGATGAATCAGTGTAGTAAGATCCTCTTGCTCCAGTTAATGCTGCAACTGTTGTACCAGCTAAAGCTAGCCAAATGCTCTCCTGGCTTCCACCTACTCTTCAGACAGAAATCACCGATCTGTTCCTTCAGGAGTAGTTCTTTCAACTATAAGCGATACCGCTGGTATTGCCTGAGCACCCCACTGAATAAACAGTAATTTTGTCTTGCAAAAATTCAACATTAGTTTGTTTTCTCCCATCCATATTGGGAAGGATGCGGAAAGCAAAGCTCTGTGAAGAATATTAAAGGAGCTAGGATTATTAAAAGGCAGCTGTTGGGGGGCATGCGATGTTACTCTAGTCTCCAAATGCCTGAAGAGTTGTCATACAGAAGAAAGCCAGATTTCTTCTGTTGCCATGAGCTGGAGAATAGAGGTAGCCCTTGGTTAACAACCACTTGTTCAGCAATGGTTTGAAGTTACAACAGCACTGAAGAGTAGTAGTTACAATCAGTCCTTGAAGTTCCAGTGGTTCCCAGGGTTTAGCACTTAGGTACTTACAGCATCTTGTGGTAATGTGATTGCAAATGGCAACCTTCCCTGCCAGTTTCCCACAAGCAAAGGCAATGGGGAAGTGGGCAGACTCCCTCATCCATGCACCTTCCCCCAGCCCTTCTGCAGTTATGCCTTCCAACCACCCACACATGCTCACCAAGCCTTACTGAGCTTGTGCCACACCTCCCTGTCCCCTTGTGTGTCCTTGCATGCTCTTCCCAAACTGAGATTGTGCCTTTCTGGCCACTTGCACAACTCTCTGGCAGCAGCCACTTTTACTGCCTGCCGGCTTGCTTACAAGATACCTGAAACTTGCAACTTCCTGCCAGCTTCCCCACTAATTTTGATTGCTGGAAGCCAACAAGAAGTTGTGATGAGGTTACAGCTTAAGAATCCACAATTCTTGCTTAACTATGGTAACAAGAGACTGAAGAAATTGCTGTTGCTGAATAATGCGGTAACATGATGTTGCACTTTATGACCACATCGCTTAGTGACAGAAATTCCAATCTCAATTGCCATTGTAACTCAAGGACTACCTGCAGGTTTAAATTACAAGGTTTAAATTGCCAAATCATTCATACAATTAACCGCGTCTATGGAGATTCTCAGTTATCAAGGTCATGGTTGTTCCAAAGGTGCTTTTTCAAGAGGCAACTGGATTTTCTGGTCCAGAAAGTCCAGTTGCCCCTTGAAAAAGCACTTTGGGATAGTTAGCCGTGAGAAACTTCCTCTCACTTTTCACACTGATAGTGAAGACAGTAATTCTCATTTCCCCTCTTCTCCATCTTACTTTGGTGGAACAGAATTTACCTGGGAGCTGGAGAGCTGCAGAGGACACGACTGACATTCTTACAGCAGCCATTGGTAAATGGGTTTACCCCACCTCGGAACTTGCCTGTAACCTGTAAAGACCAAAAAGACCTTTTGGTTAGGCAAAATTCAGTGAAATGAACAACAAAACAAAATAGGAAATACATACCTGTTCATTGGTAGTGCGACCTCTGGCTACTAGTACCACATGGAATCCTGTAAGGCCAGCTACAGGAATAAAGAACAAACCAGCCACACACATCACGGCCATACTGCTGCAAAGTCAAGGAGCAATACTGAAGGACCACAATTCATTTCTTATCGGGAGATTCATTTCCCACCTGATAGGTGGCACTGTCTTAAGCAGATCTAAAAATTCCTTGCCAGGGTTCATTTTTACCAGGGAGCTCTTTTTGTTGTTGTTGTTGAAAAGATTAAAGGATACGTAACAGCCATGCGGATTCCGGAGAGCTCCTCCACTTGATATAGGACATATAATAAACCGAAACCAAACACACCCATGATGTGCGCTGTAAGGGAGAGCAGGAACAGGAAGAAGTAGCGGTAATTGCGTCTTCCTATGCAGTTGTTCACCCATGGACAGTGATGGTCAAATTCCTTCCATTAAAAAAAAAAAAAGAGTTAGGAAAATAATCCCTCTAGAAAGCCAGGCTATAGTTTTATATTATTAATAAATCCATTCTAAACTACAGCGCGTCTGACTGCAATTCAAGTATTTATTTCCATTCAGGATAGAATGTAAAATGTAACTCCTGTAAGAATGGTATAGCCACAATGAATTCGTAGATCTGATTGAACGTATGCCTTTCCTCTCTTTTAGTGTATTCTGTGTGTTTGTGCGTGTTATGTGTGTATAGACAGACAGATGAGTTTTGACATAAAGAATGTCAGGATATGCATTCTTCTGTAACCACTCTCTATACAGTTTGTAACATCTAGCCAATTTCCCAGGCCTCACAAGCAGAAACAACAAAGTTACTGAACATGTTCCCAAACATTACTGTTGAACTGCCCAGCAGACAAAATCCGATTCAAATAGTTTGCTTCATCTCAGATAACTTTTCCTTGCTTTAGCTCCAGAGTGGAATTCTGAAGCATAACAATGTTCTGTCTACACTGACTATGGTGAAACAACTGGGGAAGGGTAGACCCACTCTTTGTCAAAGACTCT
>JANHFK010003389.1:168658-182213 GCA_036250565.1 Sibynophis collaris | reverse complement strand
TTTTGATCTTCAGACCTACCCTACTATACATCTTTAAAACAATCATTTTTGGGGCCTGCCAGTCTAAATCCTACTCTGAACGTCCACAAATTCTCAATGCTATTTTTAGAGTAGCCCTAGGACCTCCGAAGGAGCATCTTGTGGCATCTGACAACTTCGGGGTTGAGCTTGGATAATTAATATGTGATGGCCTATATGAATTGGTATTGCCTGAAGACAAGAAAAATAAGCCTACATTCAATGACTGGTTATATGTATCCTGTGACTAAGGTATAATCTGAAAACAGGTGAAACTCCAATCCTACTGAAGTTAAGCACGTCTCTGGCTATTCAAATCCTGGGTGGGAGGAATCTGAAAAGCTTATTTCAGGGGAAAAGGTGACATAAAAGGAAAAAGGGAACATCAGATTTAACACCACCATCCCATCTGAAAGTCCTGTGAGTTCCCTTCTTCCCTTCTCCTTCCCCTTTTTTTCCTCAAGATTACATTATAAAACCTGACACTCAATACTCAAGTTCTGGAATTGATTAAAAGCAGCCCAAATTATGCCAAACAACATCCCATGTAGAATAAGCATTTTCAATTTCTTTAGAGGGGCTCTCTTTTCTCATTTTATCTTCTTACCTCCACACAGTTGTCACAGACACTACAATGGGAGCATCGTGGGGGCCGGTAGAATCTGCATGTTGCACACCATTTCATGCGGACTTGAATACCCTTTATTTCCACAGTTTTGTATAAGGGAGCTCGGAAATCATCCTCCTTGTCCTCATCTTCTTCAGCTAAAGCCATCAAATACAATAGGAAAAAAAAAGAAACAAACCCAAAATCAATATATTTCCACCTTCCAGATTTGATGAAAAATTGAAATAGCCATAGTCATAATCCCCATTTTTAGATTTATGATTTGCAAGAACCCAAAACAATACTTACCTCTAGGGAATATGCCAGGATCCATGAAAGTGGCCATACTGAAGTTGGCCAGCACAAAAAGGAAGACCACAACATTGTAAATGGGTATGATTGGAGAGATGTAAAAGCTGAGTCCTGGACACCTGTACAAGAAAAAACAATCCAAAACAAAAAGAATCACTCTCTCAACTTTATTAACTGCATTTGATATTCAAACATTTTCCTTAATAACTATATACTTGCACTTTGTCATTGCAAATTTGTTCAGAAGCTCTTGGAACCAATTAGCAGTGAGAAAGTATTGTTCTATTCAATTAACAAAATTACCTAAATATGTAACCTCTAATCTGAAACAGAAGATGAATTACTTGCGTTCAACCTCATTGGACAATTTGTGGATAACCTAACTCACAAGTGCACCTTCAAATTTATAGTAGACCTACGGTACAGACAGTAGACAATTTCAAGGTGATACTCCTTCAACATGCATTACTGGTGTTATATTACATCTACTATGTAGAATAATCTCTTCTCCCATAAGAGAAGCTGGGTAAGAACACTATTTAGATTAACACAAACATACATTCTCAATGGAGAAACAACCAACACACTATTGCAACCACATGGTATCATAGTAACACACCAACCAACCAAAATATTCTAAGTAAATCAAAAGACCCTGTAGCCAGAAGAACAGGAATCATCTACAATCTACAGTGTAAGGACTGTAATACAGCCACTATGTAGGACAGACGGGTAGAAGACTAGCAGATTGCATCCATGCACATCAGGTAGTAGTAGTCAGAAGACATGATGAAAACGCCTTAATTGCACAACACATGGACAGTCTTAAGCATAGTTTCAAAACTATGAGCATCCTAGACCAAGCTAGCACACACACCCCACCAAAAATGCTAGAGAATTCCTGGAAACCTGGGACTGAGACAAATCAGCCATCAGCAGTCACATATAGATAACATTTACATATCAATCAAAAATGACAATCAAAAAGCTACAAAGGAAACACAATTAAAAACACCTCACCAGCAAGGAACACTCAGATAAGCAGGGATTAATACCAAAATTAGACCAACAGTCAAGAGATAACCAATTTCCCAATCAAGGGACTACCAACTCAGACAAACAATCAAACAGTGAACAACAGCCACTTTTAACATTGAAGATGTTGCTTGCCTGGGTAACAAAATGTCTGCAAAAAAACAACCAAGCATAGAGAGCACCAAGAACTCCTCAGTTCAACCCTGAATATAAATGTTCTCTTTTTAGTATTAAAAAACCTTCTATCTGTATCTTTTGATAATATTTCATAATTCTGTCTTGGTTTACTCAGGATGAGGAAAATAGCATTTACATCAGGAAGGGGGGTATTCTAAACACTTCCCACAAAATAAGTGTCTTAATTAGGTATAAAACTAGAACAAGGTTTATTGTAAAAGCTGCAAAAGAAAGGAAGAAATGATTTTCAGAGCGGTTGATTTCAGTCACTATCCCTTCACTCATCCCTTATCTGTTCTATAATTCCCTATTTTTCTTCATGGATTTCTGTGGGTTGGGGTTTCCTTTCTTACCTAGCTTTTTCAACTAGCCATGAATATTCTACTTTTAAATAAAAACCCATCTGATGGGCTCTTCCATAACTAGTTAACTCAGGCCCCCTATTTGGATTGACAAGTCAGCACATTTTTCTCTGTGTACTTTTCCCTGCAAGTCTAGAACACAATAAATGTTGAACCAACCAATCTGACCTTCACAAAAGGACAGTTCCATCTCAAGAGTGCTTCTAAGAGAAAAGACCATATCTTACATACATACCCACTGGGCTAATTTCTCAGTGGGAAGATCTGATGAAGACTACAGATAATTTTCTTTCTGTCTCTTTTTCCTCTATCTCTCAGAAGAAGTAGAAGTATCTTTTCAAAAAGATTGGATTGAAAATCAGGTTAAAAAAAGAAAAAGAAATACCAGTTCGTAGATTTGTGGGTTACAAATCAGGGAATTATACTGCATGCTGGGGAATAATGAAAGCTAGAAGTAGATCAGGTTATTCTATCGTTTGATAGTGGTTTTTATTGCAGAACAGTGTCCCTGTGTGATTCTGACTGAAGGAACAGAAGCGGAAATCAATCATTAAAGAAGTTGTTCTTCATTTTTTTTCTTTTCTTCTTTAATCTGTGTTATGTTAATGTACCATAACATATTCTTGAATTCTTAATGGATTGGTAAGATTAACTTTAGCACATATTTTTCCTTCTCCAGTCAAGCTGGGCAGTAGGGGGGAGATCGTGATGGTGTGCAGGGTAGCCAAAAAGGCAGAGATGGGGCAAATGATAGGCTGGTTGGAAGGGAGTTGAAGCAGATGATGTAGCTGTAAATGCAGGGGGGGGGGGAGGCACCCACATTTTTATCACAAGGCCCTCAAACGTCTTTAATGTCAAGGACTGTTTGAAACTACTATTTGTAACTTTGAATGGTTGTAGAATGAATGGTTGCTAAGTGAGGATTACCTGTATTTTCCTCTTCCTCAATTTACTCAGTTCTGTGACATTGTAAGCACTACTAACTTTTTAAAATGTAAAGAATAACAGTTGGGTAACTAGTCAAAATACTTTGTCTATAAGGCTGGATATCTGGAACTTTCTAAAAGCAACTGCAACTGGCTTTGTCAAGGAAGAGGACTTAGCAAGAAAGGAAAACAAGACAAGCTAGTCTGACTAGATGGATAGAGAAAACAAGAGTGACGAACTAAATATAATGCTAATGACTGGAAGAGAAGCACAGCAAAAGCCCACTTAGAATCAAGCTAGATAATCCTTAAATGTTTACTAATGTACTGAAGATATTAATGGAACAGAGATAAAACTATATTAGAGCTAACTCATTTTAATTTTTAATGGAACAGAAAAAAGCTCTCTATGCTTTAATGAAATATGGGAATAGCCTTAGGATCCAAGCTACCTGAATGTAGATATAATGAAAAATGAAATGTTATCATGGGCAATGACTTCAGATTTATCATTAATAATTAAGTTCAACATTTCTTCCCTCATAACTGAATATAAAGAACACTTACCTGCTTTTGAAGCTAAGACACAAATGATTCAACACTGAATGGTTGCACATAACTACTACCTTCTATAGTGAAAGGATGAAAAGGGTATAATTTTTCAAGCCTTCCAGTGCATAATAAATTGGGTTTAACAATTAAAAAAAATACAAAATAAGGATCTGCAGGTTATTATTCTAATTTAACTGGTCCAAAGTAAGAGTATGATAATGAGTACAAAATATCAAGCAAGGATGAACAAATAACAACAAAGACTCCAATGCATTTAATGTTAATCAGTGGCATCATAACAGGGACTAGACCTCTTTGGGCTCAGAGCTTCACCACAGAACATGGACGAGACTTAGAATAAACTTTAAATGATTAGCCTAGAAAATTACAGGAATTATACCTCAAAATAGTTCTGCAGCTACTTCGATGCACCAGTCTTGTTCTCAAGCCCATATAACAACATTGTAATTACTTTACATCTTTGCATCAGATGAAGAAAAGCTGAGATAATAGGCCAAGGGAAGTACTATTTTTAAAAATGCTGCCTTGTTATAAGACAGCAAACAATAATATTAAATACAACCTGATCAATCCTAACAAAGGGTCAAAGAGATTTTCAGGCAACCTGGCGAACTCAATAGCTATTTTGTTATCCTTCATATAAACTAGTGAATGCCTACTGAGGTTTGGCTTCCGTGGTGGGGCCTGGAGGTGCCCCTTCTCAGTTGTAGTGCTGGTCCTTTTGAATTAATTCTCAGTGGAAGTCAGGTTAATTCCCATTTTAACTATTTAGAAGCAGATTAAAACAGATATCTTCTGGAGGGTGTCTGGATTGTGATGTTGTCTTGGCTGAAATTTACAGATTGACTGCTGGGGGTTGTTTGTGCTTTATTCATTTAAGTCTTTTTTATTTTAAACTCAGAGTGGGTGTTTCATTTGTAATTGCACAATACCTGTGAATCACTGAGAGCCCTTTACGACTGTCTCGAGTTACAAAGTAATAGTAAAAGCGTTATGGTGGAACAACTGGAGAGGAATGATCAAGCTGCCCTGGATTCTGGGAGAAATGTCACTAATATTATTCTCTTAAGTTGGATAATTATTAAGAGATAGTAGACACGTTCGATAATTAGTAAGAGACGGTAAATATGTCTTTAGAAGCACCAATGTAATATAATAATTACAGGAATGGTGTATGATCTTACAGCAGAGTCTCCCAAAGGTTGATAGGACTATTGAAAGGATTAATAAATATCTGAGGGTCAAATGGGGGGCAGTAAATATCTGTGGATCAATCAATCCTGGATTTCTAGGTAGCTATGATCAGGAAGTTTTATGCAGCATATTTTGATATATGTTAGTTGCATACCTTCTAGGAAGATCAGGCCTGGTCAATCAACATGTATCTTTGGTGCGGCCTCCTAAAAGTCTCTAGAAATATCCAGACATGACAGTAAGAATCTTGGTAAGTGTGCATCCCTGGAAGCACACAAGAACAATTCTCGTGTAGCTGTATTGCCCTCCACTTTATTTTCAGGTTCTCTTTATCATCTTAAATGTTCTCTTTCTCCATGACAGCATTTTCACACAGCACAATTTCCCCTTTATTTCCACACCAAATCCCACACAAACCAGTCTGAAGCTGACCTTCAATTGTTTCAATTCTGCTGTTCTTGAAACTGAAACAGTTAGGGAACAGCTAAGGAGCCAGTTTTCTTTCTAGCTGACCAATAAGATGGGTCTCAAATAGCATCTCTCTCTGAGCTGGCAGCCACAGCTACTAAGTAAGAAACATTACTTATTCTCCATCATACATAAAAATACTATTGTGCTCTGCTTCAGTTTTTCAATCTGTGTTGTAAAGTATCTGTCTGACCATTTGTAAAAAGAAAGAGCAACTGTAACAAGGAAACCCATTCTGTGGTGAAGATAACATTTCTTTTACTAAAAGTCTGCTAGCAATGCTGCTGAAAGAACGAACACATGGCACCATTTTAGCAGCTTTTTACAATAGCTGTAAACATAGTTATAGGCTGCAATATAAGGCCTTTTATGTGGCTCTGAAAGTGGGCAAAGAGAAAGGAGTATCGGTTTGCTTACTTGAGCCCAGAGACTAAGGGAAGGAAATGTCTGTATGCAGTATATATATATCAACATGGAAAATCACGCTGAACAATTGCATTTGTAAATTGTGGAACAGACTAGACGAAATGTGATAGGATTACAACACTACTTATATAAGCAAGAAAATCAAGTTTCATTAGTAAGGTTTTTTTTGAAGTCCTTTGCTAGGCCAGTTAGCTTGCAGTAGGCACTGAATAAGAGTTTCCTTGTGCTCAGGAATTGGAAGGTATGATGAAACAAGAGCAAAGTCCATTGAAAAATAGCTTAGCAGCACCAGTATTGAAAAGAAAATCTAATTTTGTTTGGTTTTAGAAAACTAGTACAGCACCGAAACAAAAATAAATTCAACTATCAAACCAGTATCAAAGACATAGGCAGATCCAAAGTCAATCTGGAAGTGCACAAGGAGTAAATGCCATGAGCTTCTATTCTCATGGCATCTCTATAAGATGTTATAGAGACAATAAGATTTTAAGGATGGAAGAGACAAGTCTGTGTATTTACTAATTTGGTAGCACTTGGAAACTGAGGGTAACTTAATTTTTTTCCAGTTAAGAGGAATGAAAAACAATACTGTACATTAAAATAATGAAATAAAACAATTACAATGAATTTTGCACCAAAGGGATAAACAATCATCACGCATGCTACAGCAGAAGGCCTCCATCCTCACAAGTCATCACCACAACCCCTTTGAAACATCCAGGTCTTAAGAACATAAGGACCCAAGCAGGGCTCTGTTGGATCCAACCTCTGGCCCATTTAGTCCACAAGTCTGTTCTCACAATAGGAAACCAGCTGCCCAAGGAAGCTTGTTAGTTTCCCAGAAAATGGCCTTCAGAGGCAGCCACACCACCATCAAGTAGCCACTGATTCCTGTGACAACTGTGAATTGATCCAATCTTTTCTTGAAGCTAGTCAAGCTGGTAACCACCATATCTTGTGGAAGCAAATTCCAAAATTTAATTATACATGATGTAAAAAAAATCCCTTTGTCTACCCTGATTCTTCCAATATTGAATAGAATTATTTCTAGTATTTTAGGAAAGGGAACTTTCTCCTAGTCTATTTTATCCACACTTTGCATAATTTTGCACATATCAATTACACTCCTCTCGTCTCCCTTTCTAGACTAAAAAGCCCCAAGTATTACAACCTTTCCTCATAAGGAAGCTGCTTCAGCCCTTTGTTTATTTTAGTTGCCTTCCTCTGAACTTGCCCTAGCTTTATTACATCTTTTTCTGAAGTACTGCAATCAGATCTGCATACATTATTCCAGATGCAGTTGCATCAATGATTTACTGTACATAAAGCCATTAAGATATTGGCATCACTTTTTACTATACTATTTCTTATTAAAACCTAACATGCTGTTGGCCCCCCCCTTTACAGCAGATACACATTGTCTTGATAGCTTTTTAGAATATTAACAAGTCAAAGCTATTCTAATCTCAAATTGGAAGCTGTTCCAAAGGGGGAGGAGGGGTGTTCATCCCCAGGATTCCTACAAATCACATTCACTGAAAGAAGGGTTCTGATTACAGCCTATTCTTCCTGATCTTATGAATGAGAAGAAACCAGTGGGAGCCGGAGATCCAAAAAATATTCAGGCCCCAAGCTATGTAGGGCTTTACGGTATATATGCTAGGCAGCATCTTGAATTTCATCTGAAACTAACTGGTAACCAGTACAGCTCCTAAAACAAAGATGTTACATGAGGATGCTTAGTGATAGCTGTTGTTATTGTGCTACCGTATTCTGGACCATTTGAAGTTTCTGTGTGATCTTCAAATGTAGCTCCATGTAGAATGCATATTCCAAATAAGAAGTGACACAAGATGGGAATGATCATAAATAAGGCTTTTTTCATGTCCAGATAAGGTCTTAACTGATGTAGCAACCATATCTGATTCTTGAGCTTCCTAAAGGCGTTTTGTTTACTGTAAAACTGCCGTATTCAGAATCCTGTCTGTTTTCAAACTCATCTTGGATAATATTACACTGAGGCATCTCCATAGGACTAGTTTAGCTGGCATCCAGCTCCAAGTGAATCTGAATGATTTAAGAGAGTTAGGACATTTATAATAAATGACTGACTGACTGAACTATCTCTATGTCTATGTTAATATTAGCATTTTCTTTCCTACAAATTTAAGCTGGCTTCCCTTTTATTAATTTTCTACAATATGGTAACATTTTGGCAATGGTATTGTACTTTTAAAAAGCTTCTTTCATTGCTTAGAATATTTTGTAGCTTCTATTGCCACTTAAAATATATGACAATATTTAATTGGTAGTTCATTTATGCTGCTCTAAATTCCCTAACTTTCCTTTTATGCTGCTCTTTCACTATACTATTTTTTTTTTAATAAATCATACCAAACAATACCATACTGCCATATTGCTACTTGCTAGTTCTGTTCACCAAACAGAAATTATACCAATAGAAATCATATTATAATATCCCTTCAGTTTCCTCTGGTAGAATAAATTCTTCCAGATTCTTCTAACAGGCTGGGGGGAAGGGAATTCATAAAATATTTCCAACTGTAAAACTACAGGGGACAATACAGAAAATAAAAATGTGAAACTATTTCAACTGACTTTTTATAAACAATGGATGATGGACTGATAATCAGTAAGAAATCATATTTATCAGTTTGAAACTATCAGTGCACTTGCTCCCTTTGCTCAGAATAAATATTTATCAATACAGGTAGTCCTGGACTTACAATTGATTCCTTAGCAACCATTCAAAGTTATGAATGATCTCCGCAGAGCTACTTACAAGCCAGTTCTGATGGCTACCCCCTTTTATGGTCATTTGATTATATTTTGGGAACTGTGCAGACAGCTTGTACAAATGTTTGCCATGTCACACATTTGATGTGACCGTGTTTTATGATGCTTTTTTGCCAGAAACTAGTGTCTACTTCTGATTTCTGGCAAAAAATGGCCATTGGATACAATGGATTTACTTAATGACTGCAGCCTTTATTTAACAATCACAATGTTTGCTTTGCCATTGCAACGGTCATAAAAACAGGTGCAATCACATAATGACCCACATAAAAACTGCCATGACTTACGACCATAATTCTGGGTTCAATTGTGGTTGTAAGTCAAGGACTACCTGTATATTAAATTCTATATAACAGCATAGTAAAATGCTACAAAATAATATGACATTAACCCTTTAGTTTCTATGGAGATTGTCAGTCATCCAGGTCATGGTTATCCCAAAGATGCTTTTTTTCAAATGGTAACTGAAAAAAAAAGCACCTTTGGGAGAACTTTTTAGTTTGCTTTTTTTAACTTTCCATCTAACTGTTATGGGCCAAATCCAGATTTACACCAAAGAAAATTAATTTTGTTATGTCACTTTTTTGCCATCAAAGAAAGCAGCAGATAGACAGTTTGGAATCCATTAACAGGCTCAACTATAACTTGCATTTGGATGGAAACTCAGCTGGAAATTCCAAAGCTATTGTTAGTCTGGTAAGGTGTAGAAACATTTATTTATTTATTTATTTTAATTTGATTTATAGGCATTGCAGATGATAGTGGCAAATCACTTCCTTAAGACTACTAAGAAAACTGCACAGATATAAACAACAAAGCTAAACTAGATTGAATATTGTCATTATTTTTTTTAGACCACCCACTACGATGCACCAAAGTCACAAGGAAGCTTTGGGAAGGGGCGGGGAGATATGTAGTGGATTTTTAATGTTGTAAGCCACCTGGAGTCACCTGTGAGTTGGGCAGGCATATACATCTGTATAATAAATAAAAGATAGATAGAATCTGGGCTACAAAGCTTAATTAAAAGATGGGAGATGTGGATTAAGGCTGCCTTCTGAAATAATGAGATTTAACTGAGAACAGAACAAAACAAAACAAAGAAACATGGGCTAGACAATTATCTGACAGGGATGATGCTGTTATAAGAGGGGAAGTGGAAGAAAGGGTTAAACAGATTTGCTGAAAAAACTTCCCAGTTACCTTCCAACTCTAAATATTGATGATAAAGTTCACTAAAGAGTCCTTTCTGTGGAAAAGCCTGGGCTCAAAGGCCCAGCAGTTTTTCTCCTTGAAGCTGATGGTATAATACCCTAATCTGCTTTGTTGCTGAGAATTTAATCCCACAGATTTAGGGCAGCATCTGTCCCTCCTTCCCAAGTCAGAGCATTCTATGTCAAACAAATAAATTTATACAGCATGAGCCAACAGCCAAGAAGATAAATGTATAGGTAGCTTGACAAAATGACATATGTAGCAAATAGGTAATTTTAAAAAGTTGCTTCTAAAACTGATAGGGAATCAGCAACGGTTACATAAATAATTGGCAGACTCCTACTTCTTTGCATCATAATATTGTGAAAAAGACTCAAAAGGTTTCTGCCCTAATTTATGTATATATTTGTTCTGAAAACACTCCTTCCTGTATATTTTAAATTCTCCCCACGATCAAACTAACTATAAAGCAAACACTAATTCAATTCCATCTTTATTTTGTTATGGGTCAGTGGGAGGCAGAAAGCAAAACAGAAGCAGTGGCAGAAACTAAGTATATTTAGTGTCTACAATATTTAGATATTGTAGTAATATATACTCTGAATATGTGTGATCAAGGTGCTTTGTACACCTTTCCTTGAGGTACTGTAGCATCCCTGGAGTATCATTCTAAACCAGGGGGGTCAAACTCAAGGCCTGGGGCCCGGATCCGGCCCGTGGGGCGCTTAGATCTAGCCCATGGAGCCGCCCTGGAAACAGCTAAGGACCAGCCCGCAGTACCTCTGACAGCAAAAACGGAGCTCATGAGGACCGCATGCAGCCCTCCCAAGCTCTGTTTTCGCTGGTAGAAGATTGCAGGTCGTTGCAGCCGAAAATGGAGATCAGGCCACCACAGGCGCTCCCGACATGAGTGACGTCGAGCTGACCAGGCCCATCTTGGCCATACCCACCCCGCCCCTGAGGTCAAACACAACCCTGATGCAGTACTCAATGAAATCAAGTTTGACACCCCTGTTCTAAATAGAAAAGAGACAGGAAAGGACCACAGAAACTTCCATCTTGATAAGTGAGATAAACAGCAAAATTTGATATAAGTACACATGTAATCATCAATCATGTTGTATTTTTTTAAAAAAATATCAAACAAAAGATGGAACTTAAAATACACCAAGGATCAGGGTGCAAAATAAAAAAAAACCCTATTATTTTATCCACCATTCAAAAAAGACCTCCACATCTATTTAATGATAAAGACTTCAACCGATGAAAAATAAAAGAAAATGAAGAAAAATAAAAAATGATAATGGCACCTAATCTTCCCAAAACAATTACTGCCTAAACTAACTGTGGCCGTTAGTGAAATAACTTTTGGGAAGAGGAGAACAAAGGCACTGTTTGGGTGAGCTGTATACCAATAATAACTGAAATATGTTTGCATTGATTACTAATACATGTGAGAAAATTCATTTGCCAACCTTGGAATTCAACTTCTTTAGAATGCTGACAAGTATAGGTAGTCCTTGGGTTACGAGGACTTAAGTGACTGAAGTTACCAAAGTTATCACTTAGCAATCAGTTATTATGCCTGACCCCCAAAAAGGGGACTTATGACCAGGATCTGAAGTTCCAGCAGTCAGACTCCCACCAGTCATGTGACCAAACTCTGGCCACTTGGCAGCATGACTTCATATATGGCTGTTTGCATCTGGTGCAAGGAAGGTTACAAAATGGGGCAAAACTCACTTAACAACTGTCTCAGCTTAGCAACAAAAAATCTGACTTCAATTGTGGTTGTAAATCAAGGACATATGTAAGGAGTTATTTATAGAAATTTGTAATATTTTTGCAATTCCTTCTTATGAAGCTATCAAAAAGTTGGTTTTCAATTGATTATATGGCTGCATTGAACAAAACATTTGTGAGCTATTTCAAAAATACCCTCTGGATTTAAAAAAAACCCTATCAATTAATCTAAGAGCACTGTTCAGTTTTATATGCAAGCAATATAATAAAAATATACGCAAGTGATACAGTTGGTTCAAAATGCAAACACTGCCACAAACACTGCTATGATAAACACTAACCAATGAAGTCAAGATAATAGTGAAAGTAAGTTAATAGTGAAAGTAAGTCTTCTAAGCTAAAGGTTTAATCTTTTAATACCAGTAACCATACCATCTTTTTTTAAACTGCGGACTTGGGCTTTTATAATGGAGTGAAATTCATTAAAAAAAACTTACATTGTAATGCATAAATGGAAAATTGAACACTATGGTTTGGCAGTGACATCATTACACAGCTGAAGTCACAAAGAAGCTATAGGGACATGTCTACTTTTTGGAAGTAACAGTAAGTTTAGATATAAATATTACTATGGATTTTTGAAGCCTATTTGCACGCAGTATAACTGAAATTAAAAAGATATACTGCAAAAATCCATAAAACTTTAATGTAGTTTATTTCAACTACATATACACTGGTTTAATGTACAAGCATCACCAAAAGGTAGATATTACACATTTTTAACTCCCATTTATATCCTGCCTCATTCCATAGAGCTATTCTTGGAAACTACAATTGATTTCTGTTTAGAACTTATATTGGGGACATAATTAATTCTGACCATTCATTTTGAGCTTAATTTAAAGGGGTTTATAACAAAAGTATAATTTCTATTATGAAATGATAGATGTATCAGTATTAATATTTTAATGGAAGGGTTATTTTACACATAATATAGAAGAATAACTAGAAAACATAGTGATGTTTGTATGGTATGGTATGTATGTATGGTATGATAATTCCCAGTTGACTAATTCTTGAAATTTTGACTATTTTAACTAGCCAACTCCATCATTTGAATAGTCTGCTTGTTTGAATATTAAATCCCTGAACCAACAACTTTCTAGATTGTTTAGCCAGCCTAACCATAAAAGCTAAAATTAAACAACTATCAATACAGATTTCTACTAAATGGATACCCCATAGGAAGAATGTGTGTCTTGATAAATCAACCTCACATGTATGACAAATGTAAATAATTTGTTTAGATTTTTATTCTGCCTTTTATTCATATACAACGCAAGGCAGTGAATACTCCTTCCTCCTATTTTCTCCACAGCACCCTGCGAAGTGAATAGGGCTGAAAAAGACTGGTCCAAAGTCACCCAGCCTGTTTTTCATGCCTAAGGCAAAATTAGAGCTCACAATGTATTAGTTTCTATGCCAAACCTTAACCACTATATCTGTATTAGTTAATGTATGCTCCAATGGATTTTTGTGCATTCTTATCAATATACCAGGCATGGAGAGTTTGGGAGGCCAAAAACAGGCCTGTTTTTCGCAAAAACAGGGTGTGCAGAGAGTTTGGGAGGCCTGCAGAGTGCTCCTGGGGAGTGGGTAGGACAAAAACGCCCTCGTTTTTG
>JANHFK010003389.1:60057-74150 GCA_036250565.1 Sibynophis collaris | reverse complement strand
CTTTAGACCACTGTACTACCAAGGCTCTTTTGATCACATGACCATGGGGATGCTGCAACGATCATGTGAAAAATGGTGATAAATCACTTTTTTCAGTGCTGTAACTTTGAACGGTCACTAAATGAACTGTTGTAAGTTGAGGACTACCAGTACTTCCATCCAGGACCAGGGTGGAAAATTTAGATTTTTAAGATGTTGAAATAATTCCAGCAGCCTAAACCAGAAGGATATTCCTTGTGTAACAATATTTAGTTGCACAAGGGATGTTTCAAGTCTAGTTCCAACAGGTCGCATTCTCTTTGTTTAAGTGTCCTATGCAGTCCAAAATAACAAATCAATAAAATGAATATTGCACTTAAAATCCCTGCAAGTTCTTATTGCCAATGCAAGCAGAATTAAGATGTGACATCTTTTTGCTGAGAGGAAAGACTTTACAGTTGGCCAGTACGCGCAAGTATTTGAGGGCACAAGTATATCTAAGCATATGTGTTTTATTTTCTGCAAGTGCAGCTTACAAGGCATGGCTTGGCCCTAGGATCATCAAAGGTTGCCCATCCATGATCTAGTTCTTTTCTTGTTCCTTCTTCATATATTAGCTGCTTCTCAATAGACCTGGGACCTTTTTGCAAGTCTTTTTTGGTCTAGAGAAAATGTGACCAAAAGTCTAGTATATATATCAAATATAATATGAATACATAGATGCTTACATCATGCCCAGTTCCAGATACATTCATTAAGCAATGCTTTTTAAAATGTTTTAATAGGACTTTTCTTAACCATTTTGAATTCTTTGTTCCAAAAATCCATTAAATACTGTACATGTCTCATTTGTTTCCTTTAGGATGATTTTAGAATAGAACAGAATTTGAATGCATCCAGTGCAGCCTTTGGCTTAAAAATAAGTGTGGGCTTAGTCAGTGCCTGGGTGAGAAATAAGTAGGAAAGTCTCTCTCTTTCCCCCTATATGTGCTTAATAACAATGTTTTATAATATATTAATTTTGCATAAGTTAATAAGTAAAGTCTGGATGATAGAAACAACCAAAAATCTGTTTGAATGCATTTCTAAGTTGCTGGGCTCTCATGATGGACATAGTATGTGTGCAGGGACAGTGCAAATATACAATATATGTACAGGAAATTATTCTTAAAATATGATTATTGAAAATATAAATACAATAAAGTGATGGTATAACTACCAAGGACTATTGATTTGTATACTGAAGTTATTCTGGTGGGAATAGCTAACAGGCGTGCAAATTGGATTTATTTAAGGTGATTTAGATCGTACCAGTTGTGCCACTCTACCAGGAAGGTTTTGAAGCAAGACAAAATTAGTTTCCCTATTCAACTACAATTCATTTTCATTATTTACTTGAGATACTCTTTTTTTTTCAGTAACTAGCAGCAGAAGTAGCAAGTTTTATTTAAATATCTATTTTGACGTAGAAAAAAATAAATAGATAACTTGAAATGATCATGAAAACTTTTTTTTCATTAACTTGAAGAAATAAACTCAAAATTCCAAAACCATTCCACTTTTTCCAGATGCTAACCGTTTCCTCTGCATTGGATTTTAGATGTTATTTCCACAACCAAAGTTCAGGAAACTAAATAGCATTGTTCGTATAATATGCCAGCTTTAACAATGGAAGCTAAATCAATTTCTGTACTTAAGTGTTAACTTCCGAAACTGAATATTGTCTAAAAGAAACTACATTAAATTACTACACTAAATACACATTACTAAATTCAAGTACAATAAGATAGCCACTCTCTAGCCATTTGTTCTCCGCATATAATAATACAAAATGTTTCACATAATACAGTGGCCCCCCAACCTTTTGGGTACTAGGGCCTGGTTCCGTGGAGAAAGGTTTTTCCGTGAACCCAACAGGATGTGGTTTCTCATGCTGCCTGCATCCTGTGGATGGTGCTTCGCTTTTTTCCATGGCCCAGTTTCTGGCATGCCACCTGCCTGGTGCTGGTTCACAGGCTGGGTGTTGGGGACCCCAGTTGTAATGGGTACCTCCAATTTAGGCAGAGTGGCTAATTTCCTATTTTTTAGAAATGCCCTTCGTTAGTAAAATCAACGAAATGAAGTATTGTGAAACATTGTGTATTTTATCTGTTGTTGAGGGCTAGAGAATGCTAATTTAGTGCAGTTTTCTTTTCATAAATATATGATTTTTATTTATTTAAAATATATATGGCCACCCATCTTATAACCAACTTTTTCCCCTGCTGTTCAGAAAGTTCCATCTACCACTAGGGAGCAGTGTGGCAATAGAGTAACTTTTCTCTTATAAGAAGATCCCAACTCTCTCTTCCCAGTTGTATGAGATCTCTAAAACCTTTACTTTTTTAGTTAAGTTGCTATAGTCTTCACATTGGTAGCAAAATAAAGCATAGGACTGATGGAAGATAACAGTTCAAACAGAATGATGGGGAAAAAGTACTATTCATGTTCTGTTCAGGAAGCATTTTAAAGATAGACTGCTGAAAAAAACATTCCGGCCCTGCGTATATGCTAACAAATGAAGCAGAACAGACGCAGCATTGTAAGAGGAAAGCACAACAAATAACAGCTCCTCTCATTATGTAAAAAGTGCAAGTTTTCACCATTGATCAAGCACTGCCTAAACAAGAAGCCGATTGCTCTTCCAGTCCATGTCTAGAGGATATGGTGTCCTTGAGATATGTTGGACTGTAACCCTGTTATCCTCCGATTGGGAGGGTTGTATTAAACCTGTAAAAAAATAATAATGTCCTTCCCAAACACAAAGTGGTTTTAATAGAGGCAGTTTCAAGTTACGGTCTGCTCTTAAGCAGTAAAACATGTCAAGCCCAAGAGGAGGGTGTGAAAAGAGCACAATGTGCTTCTGCAGTGGAAGCCTGCAGCTCCTTTTATAGAGGGTCCATAGAATTTTGTTGATGACATTTCTCTTCCATGCTCGGAACCTAATGCACAAAGCCGTGCTCAGCCTCTGACCTGAACTTATAGATGATCTCACTGACTAATTATGGGGTCAGTTTCAATGAACAAAGACTTGTAGCAAAGTTCTTGCCTATGTTTAAAAAGGTGACAAGCAGGATAAAGGTGGGTGGGTGACATATAATATTTTATTTTATTTTTATACCATGACCGAAGACTGACACACTTATTGAAAAGGGAATGTGCTTTATCAGCTGATACTGGCAGAAAGAAGGATTTTGGATTAAAATAAGAAAAGACAATCTGGCGCCCTCTGGTTGTTTTGGGAAGATTGGCTTATGGGAATTATATGGCAATTAATCCAATGTATCTCTGGCACCATGTTGCCTATCCCTGCATTAACAGATCAACAATACCTTTAGGAAAGTAACTACCCTGTTTCCCCCAAAATAAGATATCCCCTGATAACAAGCCCAATCGGGCTTTTGAGTCAAATAAAATAAAATAAATAAATAAATAAATGGCAATAAGGCCAAGCGCTTATTTCAAAGGTATTGCGATGGGGAGAATAGTATTGATATTTCCCCTAGCAAATGGCTCGCTTATTTACTTCATAATTTATTTATTTATCTGAAAAAGTATAGGATTCCTGCTTGATCAGGGAGTTGGACTAGAAGACCTCCACGGTCCCTTTGTTATTCTGGTATTTTGTTATTTACCAAGGTTTTTTTTGTAATGCCTGTATACGTGGTCTTTTTGCTGAGTCAGTTGAGAATTTCAAAACAAGATTCACAAGAGGGGTGTGTGTGATCACACTTGTATTCTGTGTGATCATATAATGTTCCCTTCAAGCTTGCCTCTCTGAAAAGCCCTACTACCCAGAGAAGGTGAGTAATTGTACATAATCTGTCCTTCTGTACAGCCTCATACGAAAGCTGCTTGTCTTCCCAATTGCCCTCTCTCTCCAGTATGCACATAATTCTGGTTACCAAAGTTATTTGGGGTCATCTGTTGTATCTTTTCCCCAGAGTGGGGGAGGCAGCTGCAACTGAAATAACCCTCAGCACCACACCACTGGGTGGGCTTATCTCCTACTACATACCAATCTTGCTGATAACAACAATTAAAGCTAGCACAAATGAGAGGCAGGGTGCCGGCCTCTCCAGGAGTATCAATGCCCTGCACTATTTCTGGAATTATGTAAAGAGAGATATAAATAACCAAAGGCTCTGAAGTGATGGCAACTGGGGACATTTGTATTCCAGCCTAGGAGGCAGTTGTGCTGGCATTTTCTTTGAGCTTACAGGTTTTAGAATAAGGAACAAAATGGATCCTCACATGAACAATTCAAGTTAAGAAGAAATCAGCCCGAAAGTAAATGAGATCATAAGAAGTGCTCTGAGCTTCTATGTATGACAATAGGGGACCCACCACCGGGAGACAATACATACATTCATCCTTATTGTGACTCTTCAAATCCTTTACTGGGAACTGAATACAGACTATCACACTTCAGATTATTATATGCAGTTTATTTATTTGTTTGTTTGTTTATTTATTTATTTATTTGATTTATATTGCCACCTATTCGTCCATGGTGACTCCAGGCAGCTTGTAGAATATAAAAAACCACATTTAAAAACAGTAAAACTCATAAAAAATCAAATAAATTAATGTAATAAAATCATCCCTGACCCCCTTACCTCCCACCCCAGTGATAACCTATCACATGAGCTATTTAATGGGCTCCATCCCGCTCTGGGTTCCCCAGGCCCGCTGGCAGAACAAGGTCTTCAGCGCCTTCTGGGAGAGAATTAGAGTGGGGGCTGTTCTAAACTCTAGAGGAATGATGTTCCTGAGAGAGGGAGCCACCAAGGAGAAGGCCCTTCTTCTGGGTCCCACCAGGTGTATCTACCTCGGGGATGGGACCCGCAACATTCCCTGCCTCCCCGCTCTAATGGGTCAGGTAGATGTGATTGGCAAGAAATGGTCCCTCAGATAACCTGGTCCCAAACCATGAAGGGCTTTAAAGGTAACAATCAGCACCTTGAATTGCACCTGGAAGGAAATCTGCAGCCAAAGCAGCTCCTGCAGGAGAGGTGATATATGTGCACACCAGGGTCTGCATAAAACTCTGAGCCGCTGCATTTTGCATCAACTGGAGCTTCCGGATTCTCTTCAAAGGTAGCCCCATGTAGACCGTGTTGCAATAGACAAGACGGGAAGTGACTAAGACATGAGTGACTGTGGGTAGGGTCCAGGAAGGGGCGTAATTGACACATCACTCACAGTTGCGCGAGGGCCCTCCTGGCCGTGACCGTCACCTGCTCTTTGAGTAGTGGTCCAAGTAGTGCCACTCCATCCAAGACCAAAGATGGCAATTCCCCCGGAGCCAACGAACCCCAAACCCAGAGCCACTCAGTCTTGCCAGGGTTTAGTTTCAAACCATTGCTCCCCATCCAACCCTAACAGCCTCCAGGCACTGTGAGAGAGAGGACACGGCATCACTTAATTTATTATTGGCTGAGACATATAGCTTAGTATCATCAGCATATTGGTGATACCTCAATCCATGGTGATGGATGATCTCACCCAGCGGCTTCATATAAATGTTGAACAGGAGTAGAGAGAGTACCGAGCCCTGTGGCACCCCACATAGTAGTGGGCGAGGGCTGGATCTCTCCCCTCCTATCAGCACTGATAGGATCTCTCCCCTCCTATTACCTTTTCTAGATACACCTTCCTGCGTTTGCTAAGTGTCAGGATATGTAAAGCTCTAAAAACTAATAGATTATATAGCCTTGTACACAGTGGTGAAATCCAATTTTTTTTACTACCAGTTCTGTGGGCATGGCTTGGTGGGAGTGGTGTGACTTGGTGGGCATGGCTTGGTAGGTGTGGCAGGGGAGGATACTGCAAAATCTCCATTCCCACCTTACTCCAGGAGAAGGATACTGCAAAATCCCCATTCCCTCCCCACTCCTGGAGGAAAGATATTGCAAAATCTCCATTCCCACCCCACTCTGGGGCCAGCCACAGGTGGCATTTGCCAGTTCTCTGAACTACTCAAAATTTCTGCTCCAGAACCTGTCAGAACCTGCTGGATTTCACCCCCTGGATTAGATTATAAATAATGGGTATACAAGTGTGGCTTTTGTAATGTATGAATTTAGCCAGTATGAACTTAAAAAGATTACAAGTAAAACACATTTATTTAGATAGTTTTCCAGTGTTACAACCAATACTCTTATAGTAGCTTTAAATCATGAAAGGGTCACTTTCTCAACGGCATTAAACAAAATGACTGTGATCCACAAAAGCTTATAAAACTGAATGTATCTGTCTTCATAATGCTATAAGAAACATTTTGTTTCTCCTGCAAAAGATTCTTGATTTTTCCACATGCAGCGTGGAAGGCAGCTCCACAACTAGGAGGGCAATATTCTTGAATGTCATGATGTTATGAGCTTCTGGGATTCTTGATCCATTAAGCCAATTAGCTTTAGAAGGTAACTGCTGCTACTACTCTTGCATGTTGTATCATCCCATGGCCATCCATAAACCATGGTTTACAAACCATAATAGCTGAATAGGGGAAAGAAATTGTGCAGATCAGTTGGACATAACAGTGATACAATTTCCAGTGGACTATTGCACAGTTATATCTGAGGATAAAATTAGACCAGAGAATTATCCCCCAATACATGGCTTCCCAAAGTAAAACAAAACAAAACAGAATATCAGATTTGGAAGAGATCTTGGAGGTCTTCTAATCCAACCTGCTGCTCAAGCAGGATATAACACTTCAGACAAATTGCTGTTGAGTTTCACTAGCATTTCTAGAAATCAGCTATGGTACTCATTTATAACAGGATAAAATGGCCCAACATTCTGTTCCTACCATGATCATTAATGGGAAAGTCTGAAATTAGAATTTCACCAACTGAGTACTATGTAGATTTAAACAGATCTGCACATAATATTCCAGGTATGGTTGTACAATTTATTATTAACTGCAAAGTCATAAATAAAGTTTTATTCTACTTCTCAATCTTCTTATATCACTTTGGGGGAAAAGACTTTAAAAAAAAGACAGCAAGCAAGCGACAAATTAAATCTTAAAGCCTGTAAAAGATAATAATTAGAAAATTAGTAATTTCACATTTAAATGAAGTGTGAACTCGGATATAGATGTTACTGTTTGTTTTTCAATGTATTAATAAAGTTATTTTTACCTTTGTCACTAATATTTATCTTAACAATTCATATATGCATGGATGCATGGTTTGCTTCATTTTTGTTAAGTATGTGGTATGAACCTAGCATTCTGGTTTAACCCATGGTTTATGGTTTAGTATTTGTGTTAATCCAGCCAGGATTTAGTTTAGTGTGATTCATGATTCCAGCCTCAGGTTCTCAGACTCCCACAAATGTCTATCTTATATTTTCTATAATGTATAAAATGCAATTATCCCTCCATGTAGCCAACAGTCCAAATGCCTTGTTTCACTGTTTCTGCCTCCAAGTTATTTAATGAAACGAAAAAGTCATTATGATTCATGAATATGTGAACAAGTTCTTCAAAATCATTAAAAAAGAAATCCTTATTGCCTATTTGCCTTTCTTTTTTTCATACCTGTTTTTGTTATCTGCATTTCACCAAATTTCCACTTTCTGAAATGATCTTTGAGTGTTTCCATGTGTCTAAGCGTTTTCTTGACATTGCTTATTAAACATGCGGCTGATCTCCTAAACTTCCCTGATTTGCATTATACTTTCTTAGTTCATATTATGTTGACTTAATGTTTTTACTTCCTTTCTGCTAATTTCCTCATTTTTGAAAAATTGCCTCTTTTGAAACGAAATGTGACTAAAAGGTGTATTTCCATGGCAGTTTTCAACCCTGTCGCTGCTCTTTTCCACTTCTGTCATTTCCATCTCTCACTAGGTCCTACACATGACTTTGGGTTAAATACAGAAACATATTCCTTTTGGAATATCCCCTCATCAGATGGGGCAGTGTTTCTCAACCATGGCATCTTTAAGACATGTGGACTTCAATTTCTAGAATTGCTAGGGTATCCCTTGAGTGGAGCCTTCTCTTGTGGGTGGCTTTTGAAATAGACTAGACTAGACTAGATTAGAATAGAACAGAATTCTTTATTGGCCAAGTGTGATTGGACACACAAGGAATTTGTCTTGATGCATATGCTCTCAGTGTACATAAAAGAAAAGATACGTTCGTCAAGAATAACAAGATACAACACTTAATGTAGTCATAGGATACAAATAAGAAATCATAAATGAATCATAAAAAAGAAGTAATAGCATGAAGATCCACAAAGTCCTCTGCTTCTAAAACTACAAATCTTAGTTTAACTGCAGGAGCACATTCTTTAGCAACTTTACACTTCAGTATGTTATTATTATTTTTTCATTTCTGACTCTGCACCTGACTCTGACTCTGGTTCATTTCAGCAAAACTAACAAAGTATGTGAAATATGTACATAGACGTGTGTTTTCATCAATCTCCTCAAGAGTTATCTACAGTTTAAGTTCAGTTTTTCTCCTCCTGATCACAACTGTGCTGAAATGTACTGTTTCTTTTTCACAAGGGCCCCGCAAATTTAACAAAGCTTTTATATTATTTTACCACCATGACTGGAAAAACTGCATGTAGCTTCTCACAGTTTATGACTGGGATTTGTCTCTATCAAACCAGAGTGATTGTTTCCATTCAGAATCTTCTGCAAACAAACTTCTGGTCTCTTTGACTCATCTTCTGTTCTTGCAAAAATATGTCAAATATGCAACCCACCCTTTGTCCATGTGCATTACTATTATGACATCTCAAACATTATGCAAGCTCCGAAAGAGATATTTTAACTAGACTTTGCAGCCAGATTTCAGAAAGAAAAAGAAGGGGTGGAAGGGGAGAAATTATGGGGTGCAGAAAGTGATACCTTCTATATAAACAGTTTGGAAATTTGGAAAATAGACAATTTTCCCTTTGTCCTTCATAATTAAACAATTACCATTATGAAGCATTCTTTTCCAATACCTACTTCTATATAATATTACATTTTCTCCCATCAAGAGATGATAGGTTTTTCTCTGCTTTGGTATCAGGACCTTTGGACATTGGTAAGTACTAGGTGATTTGATAGTGGCACTTATATCAATAAACATTTCTGGGCCAAAGCATTTTAAATGCTGGTATTATCTCTGAAGCCCTGCTTAGGCTTTATCAGAAAATAAAATGGTTTGCCTGGATTGAGTTTACACAACAAGGGAACATATAAATATTTTCAATTAACAAACAACAGTAGTTTCCTTGAGCATACTTTTTAGTCACTTTATTTCTACACTAGTGATTTATATTGTTTATATTGAAGTGGTATTTTATTACACTGGTATTTTAATGCAATGATAATTACATGGTTCTAGAAGTTGTTAAAACTGGAAATGAGCTGCATCTGGGTGAATCTACTGGCCCTTCAAGAAGAGGCCTTGGACAAATTTTACAAACACTTTTTAGGTGCAAGATGCATATATGAAACCACTGGTGCAGTGTTGGCAAACCTTTTTGGCACCGAGTGCCAAAATGGGAGCACATGCGCCGGGTCTCTGCTCTTCAGGTTTCCGGCGTGCACCTGTGACCAGATGGCCGGTGCACATGCAGGCACCAGAAACCAGAATATCATCTTCCTGGCACGTGCACGTGCACCAGGCGGCTGCTCTTCCGGTTTTTGGCGCTCCCATGCATGTGAAGACCAGCTGGCTGGTGTGCTGGAACCCAGAAGAGCAATGGGCGATGGCTTACATGCCTGGAGAGATGGTTCTGCATGTCACTTCTGGCACGTGTGCCATAGGTTCTCCATAACGGCATTAGCGCATCTAAGGCAGGGGTGAAATTCAGTCGGTTCTATCCGAACCGGTAGTGGTGGCTGAGGGAGGCTCTCCCCACCCACACGGACATCATGACTTCACTTTTTAATGACATTTTAAGCCCGTGCGCATGCACAGATGATCCCCACATATGAGGGGAGCGAGTATGTGCATGGTGCATGCACATTTGGCGAACCGGTAAGGAAGGTAAGTGAATTTCACCCCGATCTAAGGATAAAGGAAGGAAGAATGGAACAGAATATTCAGTGCTATATGCATGCATGTGACGTGTATATATCTGAATGTGTTTTCTGCCTAAGGCAGGAAAGAACTGTGAAGCTGTGGTTGTCGATGCTGTCTGAGAAATATTTGGCTTATCTATAGGGCAAATGACAACTGGAATGATAAATGCCTTCCATGGCACGCTCTGTAACAAAAGGGCAACCAATATAGTGAGAAAAGTCCTAGGACTAAGTTTAGACAGAAGCACCTTTAATATAACAGGCGTTGCCCGGAAACATGTGTTGGAGGACAATCTGTGCCAGAGAGAGAGAGAGAGACACACACACACACACAGAATATTAGAGGGTTCCAGCCAAGAAGGAAATGGGGGGGGGAGCAGCAAAAGAAGAGGTTGCTGGTTCAGAAGTGGCTGTTCCTGGCAGGCATACAATGTTTACAGAGTCAAAAAGTCCCCACAAAATGCCCTGACAGTGAACTGTGTGGAAAGCTTCACTAAGATGATTATAGTTGTTTGTGATTATTGTGTCAGTGTCTTTTGTAATGATGTTACCTTTTTAGTCTTAGAACATGTTTATTATCGTTATTGTTTAATGAGACTTTGAGTACATTTGAGCCATCCAAAGCAGACTTCCAAGAAGAGCAAATGATATTCCTTTTCATGGTGTCAATCTTAAAATCTTTGAATTGTGAAATCACAGAGTTGGAAGGGGCCATGCAGATCAAATCCAACTTTCTGCTCGATGAAGGAAATCAAATTAAAGCATTACAGTAACAGAGTAACAGTAACAGAATTGGAAGGGACCTTGGAGGTCATCTAATCTAATCCCCTGCTTACACAGGAGATCTGAATAAGCCGTGAAAGAGAGGCCACCACCATTTACAGTACTGTACTTGCTTCCACTGTCAACTATTATCACTGGTAGCAAGTTTTTCTAAGTATCAGTCGGAAATTCCCTTTCATCATTCCTCTTCATTCTAGTCATTGTCTATCCACTGCAGGATGAAGGCCGCTTCTGCAAGCTTCCAACCAATATGGTCTGGAGCTTTCCTTTGCCAGTTGGGCTCACAATATGTATTGATGTTATCAATCCATCTTGTTTTAAGGTCTCTTTTGTGGACACTTTTTATCAAGTGGGATTCATTCTGTGACTGCCTTGATCCACCTGCCATCAGTTCTTCTGGCTATGTGACTGGCCCATTTCCATTTCAATTCTTTTACTCTTTTGATGACATCGTATATTTTCATTTGTTCTCTAATCCATGTGCAGTCTTTCTATCTTGTCTTGTGATGCCAAACATGTATCATTCATGGCTCTTTGCACCACTCATAGCTTTTGTATCAGTTGTGAGGTTAGTGTCTATGTTTCACTGGCTTATGTTAGAGCAGGTAGCACACACTGATTGAAAACTTTTCTCTTCAGGCATAGGGGAAGTTTTTTTTCTTAAAATTACACTTAGCTTGCCGAACACATACATATATATATATATTCTTTCTCTGGTGAATTTCCCTTTATGTAATTTAAACAATGGCTTTTTATTCTGCCCTCTGAGATGATAGGGAGCAGAGCCTTCTATACGACAACTTTCAATTGCTGGAGAGGGGCATGTATATTTTCCAGTCAGTCTTATGTCCTTGGGGCTAACCCTTCTGATTCCTTTCAGTCTCAGTACTTGGTGATGCTAGATTTTTTTGAGCCTTGATCACCACAGTGCTCTTCTCTAAATCTTTCCAGTTTGCTCTTGACCTTCCTCAATATATTGTCCATTGCCCGACACAGCTCTGCACAATGGGTCTGACCAGCACACAATAAAGTGGAAGTACAAATTAAACTAAACTTTTTATAATGTCATTTTTAAAGTCATATAAAGTCATTTTGCTTCGGCAAGGGGAAAATAGTTTTCATATATGATTCTCACAACACACACATAGATGCACACCTGGAGAGAGAGAGACACACACACACACAGTATATTGGGAGCAATCTTCCCACCACTACCACTGTTATTTTCTGTTTCTGGGACATTTCATTTCTTAGATTTCTTAAGTTTCTTAAATAATTAAGGGTCTAACTCCAGGTACCAATGTGTCCATAGACACTTCCTTTGGGTTCACAGGGTCCTTTGATCACACAACTTTTTTAAAAAAATCAGTTAATAAAAAAAAATGAAGGTAGCATGCTGCAACGCAACATAAAGTTAGCATTCTTTTAGATTCCTTGGTCAAATATGTAGGGATTTTTTTTGAGGGGGGGAGAAAGAAATTATTCTACAACTTTAAACTTAAGAGTATCTACAAATTTTATCAACAAAGATGTATAGATACTCCATTTCGTATCATGCTTTATTAGTTACCATGTTTCTTTCTTATATACCAGCACTCCTTAGATGAATGTCTTACAGTTAAGAGCATACTTTAAATCTTTGGAGTATTCACAGGCCTTCTACAGATCAAAGTTGCAACAGATACCCAAAAGGTACTTATCACTCAATTCAGAATTTCCAACAGCTACTGCTTCCCCACTGTCAAATGACTGAATTTTGGGGGTTTGACTTCTGGGCAAAATTTATGGCACTTTGCAGAATCCCATAGTCACATACTTGCAATTTATGTTTTTGCCAAGAATTGGTGTTTACTTTGTTTTTGACAAAATCACCCATAGCAAACAAGGGATTCACTCAACAACTGTGATATTTGCATAACAATTGCAAATACGCTTAACAACTGCCTCAAAAAGTAAATGTGATGATCCACTTTATGACCGTGATTTATGACTGCAATGAGTAAGCTTCATTATGGTCTTAAGTCAAGGACTATTTGTACTCATTTCATTTTGGAACTAGTAGATATTGTTTTATTCCGGAATTATTTCTCATTTAATCACACTTTTATCTGTCAGACCAAAGGATAGCCATGGAGTCTCCAGAAAAACTAAACTATGTATGGAACTTTTGAAAATCTAAATGTATAGTGAATTCAATAAATGAGATAATTTGTAGTTCAGAGTTGAAATGAATAATCCTTGATGCTCTCTGAGCTTGGTTGTTTTTTTGCAGGTGTTTCTAGCACTGATGATATTACCTAGTTTGGGTAGTGAAACATCTGCAAGAAAACAATCAAGCTCAGAAAGCACTAATGACCCCTCAAAAGGAATTCAATTGTTTTTCATCATGTATTTTATTTTGAGGTGGTTTTGCAGATGACATTTTCTTCATTTGGGTAGACAATTGTGAGCAACTTTATTTCACAAATGGATTAAATGCAGAAATATTGGTGTTCAATTTGTTCTCTAACTTAGTTTATTCTAGGTCCGTTTGTAGGACATTATGATTAAATATTTAGGATTATAGATTTAGATCCTATGTAGAAAAAAATTAGATTGTAATACTCTACTTAGTTTGATAGCTGTCAGATATATTTACCATACAGTTCATTTTAAAGAGTTAAAAAACATGTTTCCCTGAATATGATTTTGACAAAATCAAACAAGTTACAGAACAATAGGTAGTGCATATTCCATTTTTTTATTTTACAGCAGAAAGACTACAACTAGATTCAAGAGTGAACAGCATGAAATATTAATAAGGAAGTCATCTAGAACTAACTATATGCAATAGGATAATGTGTAGTTTGGTTCTATTTTCTTCTGGGAGGTGACATGTAGTTCAGTTCAGGTAGTGATACATTCATCTCTGTATGAAGGGAGTGGTCCTGCCTGCACTGAAAGAGGTGATCTACCTTTCCTCAAGAAACCATCCTTCAGCTTGATAATATCAGATAAGAACTCCTTTTCAGCTTGGAACAATACCAGCTTGAGCAGGCAAAAGTCTTCTTTACACAAAAGCTAGATGTCAGCTGAAATGCTTGGCCTTGAAGGGCCTGAGTGAAGGTTTTGGCTTTGCTGCAATACTCGAATTAAGCCATTCTGCCATGTTTTTATGATCAGGAATTATACTGAGTGTTAGGTATACCATTCTGCTTATTTTAACTAGTGAGAACTTGGTGGATAGGATTAGATCAGGGGTAAAA
>JANHFK010003389.1:49625-59957 GCA_036250565.1 Sibynophis collaris | reverse complement strand
AAAGTATTTGAGTTTCATCTTCAGGATCTGGCCTTCTAAAGAGCAGTCAGGGTTGATCTCCTCTAGGATTGACCGGTCTGGCTGCCTTGCAGTCCAAGGGACTCTCAGGAGTCTTCTCCAGCACCAGAGTTAGATGGTAGCAAAACATTAAGAGGGTTGTTTTTTAAACAATCTTCTTGCTACTATCTAGTGGTTATCTGGGATTTTGGTTTTGCAGCTCATGTATGCTAGCTGTAACCATTGGGCATCCTCCTATATTAAACCAGTTCCCATCTTCCTCAACCAGGTTGATGGAAGGCTGACATATGGACCCTCCTCCTGCTCCTACACAAAACTGCTCAAACGACATTCTTCGAAGACATTTATGAAAACGAAACACAAACAGAGAAGACAATGCATATGCAAGAACGGAAATTATTTTTGACTCACCCATATCTCACTTTTTACCATGAGAGGTTAGCTTTTGCTCTCTGAGGAGTACAAAAGAAAAAAAAGGAAAATAAAGGGCCCCTTATCTTAATATTTTATTTATTATTACAATAATAATAAAACCCTAGCCGGGATTTAAATTGACTCTGGTCTTGCAAAGCAAAAGGGGTTAGATAGAAGACCCAAAGGTGCTTTTTTCAGGAGGCAACTGGACTTTCTTGTTTTTTCTCTGAAGACGTTTCGCTTCTCACCCAAGAAGCTTCTTCAGCTCTGACAGGACAGTGGGGAATGGAAGGATTCCTATGAAGAGCGAAACGTCTTCAAAGAAAAACAAGAAAGCCCAATTGCCTCCTGAAAAAGCATCTTCGACCTGGGTGACCGAGAATCCCCTAAGCCGACGAAGGGTTGATCGCTGAGGGGGGGAAAGACCGATAACGCAGCGCAGCAGCAGCAAGGGCGTGCAGTTTCCGCGGCGCTGTTCCTTTCTCTGCCTGGTGCGCGAGAGGGACCCGGAGGGTAGCTGGAGCGCGTTCGGGATCGGATCGAAGGAAAATGGCGGGAGCCAGCCGGAGGGTGGCGAAGGTAAGCGGATGACGCGTGGCTGGGAGACCCTTTTAGGGCTTCGGAGGCCTCTCGAGGAAGGCGGAAGAGGCGGGAAAGCAAGACTGCGCGCTGCAGCAAAGATAGCAAGCGACTGAAGTTGATAAGACGCGCCTCCTCTTTTGAGGAGGCGGTGGCCACGACGGGGTCTCGAACCCGCAGGTCTTGGGGGGAAAACCCCTCCAGCACCTCCGGCAGGAAGGATACTTGCGAGGCAACCAGGCAGTTCTGGAGGCTTAACCGGGATGGGATGGGCAGGCAGTAGGAGTCTCCGGCAAGCCTCCCCTTTGACTGGGTTCACTGCGCGCCTTTTATTTTTAGAGAGCCTTCGGCAGAAATTGTTTTGCGTCAGTTTTTAAATACTTCGCTTCAGTTTTGGGCTAGGGAAGAGGATAGCTTTAACGGGATGCTCTCCGGTACGTGGGCTAGAGGAGCATCTGTCTGGACTGTCCTAACATCTTTTCATACTTTGGTGCCCAGAATGCCTCCTTTAGAGCGGGAGAGGGATATTTTTGAGCGGGTAACTCCTATTTTGCAGGAAAATGCTTGAAACGAAGGCTGGCAGAGAAAAAGGAGCGCTTAGGCGCTTTCGGTTTCGTTTCCTGCTGGCTGGAAAGCTTTCGGTGGAAAGGAAGGAGGAGGAAACACAACCGAACTGAAAAGCTGTTTTCAGAGAATATGAAGTGATCGGTGACTCAGAAAAGCCATAAAGCAGATCTGTGCGCTGCTAGGCATAAGTCATTGCGTTTTTTTTTACAACGACTTGAAAATGAAAAAAAGATTCATTGGATTTCAACTCACATCATTCCTCCTTAAATCCAGGATGAGAGAACTTAGGTTGCTTGAAATGTGTCCGGCTGCTGTCAGCATTGATCTTGGAACTACTTTGTGATGTGTGTTTTTTGTTGTATTCCTTCCTTCCTTCCTTCCTTCCTTCCTTCCTTCCTTCCTTCCTTCCTTCCTTCCTTCCTTCATTCATTTATTCATTCATTCATTCATTTTTGTCTTTTCAGGAACTTGATGCCATTAAGAAATTAGGGTTACCATACTTACGGGATATTCAAGCAGATGTGACCAATATTCTCCTTTGGAAAGGACTTTTAATGCCGGTGAGTTCAAAGAAGCTGGATAAGAACAATTGAGACGGACAGCTTGCAGGAGATTGTAATGTACTAGTCAAAATAACCTAGCATCCTGTCACTTCAAACAATGATTTGGATTGTCATGAAGACACCACAAAGTATTAGAGCATCTATTTAAGTGGATTACATTTTCAGAGTTGAGTACTAGAAGGCCTTACATATTCACCATTTGGGAAGGGACTGACATCTTTCATTTTAGTTTGGTCTGCAAGGAAAACTACATTCCTTAGCCTCCTATGAATCATGCTTGTTCCTGTCCTTATACCCAGGATAAACCTCCATACAATAAAGGGGCCTTCTGGATTGAGATAAGTTTTCCATGCGAGTATCCACTCAAGCCTCCTAAAATAAGGTTCAAAACCAAGATCTACCACCCCAATGTGGATGAGATGGGTCAATTCTGCCTGCCAATCATCAGCGCACAGAACTGGCAGTCTCTTACAAGGATAGACCAAGGTATGACATGGTCAGGATAGATAGACCTGGGGCTGCCGGGGGGCTTTCATTCAATTGCCACATTGCGTACGTTTTTCTCTGTTTCAAGGAAGTGTCACTTTTAATCTTTTCTGCAGTAATTTACGCCTTGATAGAGCTGGTAAACAATCCTGAAATAGACCGCCCACTGCGCCCAGATGTGGCCAAGGAGTTCAAGCAAGACCATGAGAAATTCCTGTTACGGGCAGAAGATCACACCTGCAATTTCAGTGAGAAGCGGCCATGCGGGTGACCTGTGCTTCGCCTTATTTATTTTTTTAGCCTCACAAGTCTTTGTCTACCAATGGGATAGTAGAGAAGAGGGACCAGACAAAAAATGTGCGTGATAAAAATTTGGACTTTTCTGAGTTTAAAGCCAGAACTACTCATTTGGGAAACATTTATATGCTTGAATAAGCATAGGTTCAAAGTTAAGATACAGATGCATGCATCTGAATTAAGTTAAAAATCTGTGTCTGTTCATGGTATGAATGAAAAACCGTGTTACTTTCCTCATCCTGGAGCTAAAATTTGTTACCTGAAAGGATAGTTCTGGCTTTAAAGTCAGTATTGAATTTCAATAAATTTCATATTGAATTGAAGAGATGATATAGTTTTCTAAAACAGAATATTTTCCCTCAAAAGAGCAGAGCAAATTAGGACATTTGCAAAGTTACAGGAGTACATCATAGGAATAAAGTTAGAATTCCACAGATAAAAAGTACTATGTTTTCTGTTTTCCAAATACTTTCTAAGCAAAGAATGATTTATCAGGAACAGACCAATAGGAATACTTCTGGAAAAAAGAATATTGCATTTGATGCTTTGTTGCATGCCGTTCTCTTGCTAGTATATCTTACTTTGGATGAAGAAAATAAACACATTCTTAATTCTTTTTAATTTGTTCTTCATATAAATTTCCATTTTCATAGTCATTCCTGTAGTACTTCAGGATTGTTTCCAAATCTTTCCTTTTCAATTCCAAGTTTTATTTATTTAATGTATTATAATGTTTTCCTTTTTTCTTAAACCTTAGTAATTGCATAGGCTGTATTGCTTTTTAACTTTCTTCCTGTCATCATGAAAGTATATGTTGAGCTGATTTTCTGTTCTGTAATAAATGTAGGCTATAATATATTTCAAATAATGATACGTTACTACATTACAGATTCCTGGTGTCTTATTGTTTTCTTTTCATTTTCTCTATGTGAATTTCATTTTACACCTTTGCAGAGTTCTAACAACTGTGAACAATACATATGGCTTCACAAGCACATATTTTGTCAACAATGCAACCTTGTGTAACTATTGGTATGACTTCAGTTTTGTATCAGTAGGCAAAGCACATAAGTACCCCTAGAAAGAAATCATTATTTCGGGCATTGTTTTTGCCTATCTGAATTTTCTTCTTGTTACAATGAATCATATGCCCAGCAATCACTAAGAAGCAGTTCTGTGAAGTATTAATAGAATTTTGCTAATAGTGGTGTGTCTAGTTTAATGAAAAGAAGGACTTGGGTGACATCATAGCCGTCTTCCAACATTTGAAGGGCTGCCACAAAGAAGAGGGAGTCAACCTATTCTCAAATAGGTTGAGGACAAGGGAGAACAAGGAGCAATGGATGGAAATTTATCAGAGAAAACCAATCTAAAACTAAGGAGAAATTTCCTGAAAGAGCAATTATCAGTGAAATGACTTTCCTCCAAAATTTGTGGCTGCTTTAACACTGGGCGGTTTTAAGAAGAGGTTGGACAACCATTTGTCTGAACTGTTATAGGGCAGGGGTGTCAAACTTAAGGCCCGTTAGCCGAATTCTGGCCCATGGGGTGCTTAAATCTGGCCACAGGGCCAGTCTGGAAATAGCAAAGGACCAGCCTGCGGTGCCTCTGGCAGCCAAAATGGGGCATGGGGGGCTGCGTGCAGCCCCCATGCAGCCTGTTTTCGGCCTGTACAGCCTGCAGCACTTTGCTGGCGAAAACGGGGCACATCTGCCCCCTGGGTGGCCCCTGGCCGGCCTGCAGTAGAGAACTACAATGCTGATTGGGCCCGCAAAGAAATCCGCTTGACACTCCTGTTATAGGATTTCCTGCTTGTGCAATTATCAAACCATACACAGGTCAGTAAGTAAAGATACTCTCTATAGTGCAGCAGTAGAAGATCACCAGCAATGTTTGATTCAGTTGTTGTTTCCTGAGAAGTCTCAGGTAGTATAATCTCTGCTGGGCTCTTCTATTAATGATCCTGAACTGAAGAGGATTGCCTGATAACTATTGTTTAACTTTCTTAGAAGACATCTAAGACCTTCCAGCTCTGCTATTCTGTAGGAGGTGTTAAGAGAAGGCCATATCGTTCAAATACCTCAGTTGGGGGTGGAATAGCCATAGAAGACAGCTATTGTACATCTCTAGAGAGGGCTATTGAGGAGATAAAGCAAGCCTCTTCTGATGCTTTTCTTCCTGGTCCAGTGCTTAAACATAGGCCAGAATACAAGCAGTGATTCATGGTCAATGCAGTGTGTGTCTTTGTGTGTGTGTGAGCTTTTGTCTAGTTGAATCAGTCTCAGATCACAATGATGTGCAAGAATGTCCAGTGTCTCCAAAGATAGTATCAGTTATTGATACGAATTACAGTTAAGAGTATAACAAAGGGGAAGTTAGAAGCAAAATACAATGATTTCAATAGTGTTTGTTTCTTGCTTTTTTGTGATATCTTTAAATAATAAGTAGTGGAAACTGTGGCACTCAGTGCAGAGATTCAAAAGGATGTCTAAAATCAGTATATCATATATATTCAGTATATCATTGATGAAGAATGAACCATGAAAAAAATCCAATATATTTAAATGGTTAATTCTTCATCAATAATATACTGAGCCCTAATTGTACAATTAGGAGAAGATTCACTGGAGAAGAGTCTAATGCTGGGAAAGATTGAGGGCAAAAGAAGAAGGGGGCGAGAGAGAAGGAGGTGGCTGGATGGAGTCACTGAAGCAGTCGGCGTGAGCTTAAATGGACTCCAGGAGATGGTAGAGGACAGGAAGGCCTGGAGGAACATTGTCCATGGGTCAGACATGAGTTCGCAGCTAACAACAACAATTGTACAACTTTTGTAACTTGTTCACTTATTAATACTATATTTTTGCATCAATTTTTTCCATTTCACTTTTTCAGGAACAACACTTCAAAAACTACCTTCAAAGATTATACCGCTTTAAGTTTTAGTTCAGCATATCTGATCTAGGACAGAAGAAGCAGTGAATTGCCTCTCTTTACTTAGAAAGCACAGCTCCTTTGGTCTTGAGCTGAAGAGCTTCAGGCAGCAGGAATTTCATTGAGACATGAGCAATACAGCTCGCTTTCCTACGGCTTTCCTAGGACTTGCTTTTTTTTTCAAGCCCCCCCCTTAAAAAAAAAAAAAAAAAAGCTTTTCCTCTGAACATTACTTGCATTGGCAACAGGAAATAGGCCTGCAAAGGAGTATGTATTTCTGCAAACTAAAATACCAGCATGCACACCTGTCTTTTGTTTCCAATAAATAAGAAACCGTTTGCAGCTCTCCTTCCTCTTTAGTTCAGGCTTAAAGCCCTCTTCCGCCTCTTCTTCCCTTTCTAAATATAGTGTGTTTATATCTAAAAGTGGGAAGAAGAAGCAAAGTGGGGATTTTTTACACTGAATTATATCCTGTTTGCCATCTTGTAAAACGAGCTGCCTTCCGAACAATTTCAACTTTCTTCCTCCCCAAAATCCTTCCAAGCTGCCGAGAACAGAGCAAAATCACCACATGTAAATCTCTGCCTCCAGAGAGGCTTTCATTGCCACACATTGAAAGCTTTGTCATCTGATGTTTGCCCAGCACTTTTCCTGTAAACCAACAAAGGAGGGAATCCCCCGCTCCCTCCAGTCGGCTTGTTTATTCTTAGACTCTTATCTGCACAGTGTGATTTCTTTGCTCAAAGTTCAATGGTTTGGGGAGTAGATGAATGTAGAGGAGCTTATTTCTTAGGAAACAAACATAAGATTGGGCCACATATGCCGTCTTGCTCAAACCATTCTAATGTGCCCAGGCAGCTACTTCAAACAGAGCATGTTTGCATTTTCCCTTGGAAACCACGCTGTAGGCCACCTGAGTTGCCGTTGCTAAAACAGAATGTGGCATAAAAATACAGTCTGACAGCCTTGACTTGGTACAATTGTGCTTTAATGGAACCGGTGCCTGGTAAGGGAAAGGGCGATTGCAGCATGGGTTGCAGGAAGAAGGCTTTTGCAATCCCCCAAAAAAAGAGGACGCGGAGTTGCTGATGGGAACATCTGGAAGGACACTCTGCTTCTGAGTCATGTGTCTTTGGGGCAGGCTCAGTTCCACTTCCATAAACATCAGAGGTTGGAAGTGCTGCCATGACATTAGTAAGCGTTCCTTTCCTGCTCTTTTCAGATGGCAGAAGGGTGACACATAGCAGACTTTAGTCGGGGTTAAGTAGCAGCGGTTGATTCCAGTGCCATACTCAGGAAATTGCAGAATATATATATATGTCTTTTAGCCTGGGTAACATCCCATGTTGCATTCCGTCTGAAAAATTAAAAAAAAAACCACACACATCCAAATTTGAGGTGTCTTGGATAAAACACCGAAGCCAAGCTCGGTGGATGGTTCCAAGCATAGCTTCCCAACAACTGCTATCATTTCTACAGTGTTTCTAAGTGGGTTTATAAACCAGCTTACCTGCCAATTAGATACAGAAGAACCATGGCCCTATCACCATCTTCTTTTAATGACCCCATAATCCCTTGCAGGCTGGAGTTTGGCAACTGAATGGAGCTGAGTGCTTACTGGCCGGATGCCCTTCCTGTCGCCAATGCAGAGTTTTTTGCAGCAGATATATATTCTCAGAGAGAGAAATATCTGCCTCTACTTAGGGTCGAACTCACAGCCTTTTGATTGTGAGGTAAGAGCTCCACCTCTAGGCCACCGCACCACTCAGAAGAACCACAGCCCTATGTTTCTTTGAAATCCCACAAACTTTAATGTGGAAAAAATCCAGCTGTTGAATAAAGTATTTTCCCAATCTAGAGCCCTCCACATGTGTTGGACATGTTGACTGGGGATCTTAATGCATGAAGTCTCTATCTACAGGGCACCTGGTCAGTCATTGCTAGAATATTCTGCTGGTTTTTCATCTTTTGCCTGGGACTATTCTTTCACAAGTAACTCTCTTTATGTGCCAGTTTTACTGCACCAACATGATCCAGCTAGACCTCTAACAACCACCTGGAAGTGGAAACAGCAACATTTATTTTATTTCTAGATATTCTGTTTATTTAAACAGAATATCTAGAAATAAAATGGTCTTGCAAGTCAAAATGGCTTATCTTCCCAGTAATTAGAATGTTAAGATCCCTACCATCACGATAGACTTTTCTAGTGATCAAACACCTTTAACATCTTTAAGCATTTCTTAATCATTTATGGGTTATCCTTTGCTGTTTTCCACCGACTAAAGTAGCAACATCATCAATAGACATTTCCATTAAAGGAGATATTATATTACTTGGCAGCTAATAAACTACAGTAACATGGTATTGAGACCCATGAAGGAAAATATATTATATCCCAATAAAAGCATCATTCCCAAATTCTGAGGGTGGGACAGTAACATTGGCTATGCAAAAAAAAAAAAAAGTTAAGATTTCCAAGGAATATATTGAAGATTTTAAATATGAAACCTTAATTTTTTTAGCCCTAATACCTAAACACATGTAGGTGTTCTGAGTTAGATCTGGAAGATGGGGGAATAGTTTAAAAACAAATTATGACTAAAATTCTTCTTTGCCATGTGCTACCAATGAGCAAGATCTCAAACCTTCTATTTTTTTTTCAATTTCTTTTGGTTTTATCTAGTTGCACTTAATGTGATACTAAAATTTCAAGGAGCTAGTCCCATTTGAAGATGAGAACCACAGAAACCGTCTTACCTGCCCCCACCAAGTTTTTCTATAGCTTCCAATGAGCCTCAAACCAAAGCCTGCTTTGCATTTCTATTTCTTCTTGGTCTTTACTAGCCCTTTCTCCACCAAGCTGCGATAAAGTTCCTGGACATAGGTGTAGATGCACTTATTATCAGGAACACTCATGCGCACCATGTCCTCCACCTCCAGAAGTTGAGCACAGTCTGCATATGTTCTGAAAAAAAGATGGATAAATAAGTCAACTATGCTGCATACCTCAATGCTTTGGCAAAGCAGCTTGAGTATAGCTGTTAATCCCCGGAATTAACAAGCCTTATTCTAGGGAACTGGATCAGGATGCAAAGGTTTCCAAAATCATGGTGAGGTCCAAGGAGATAGTGAATTTGAACTTCTTGCTGTTTAAGTTGAATAAATTTCATTATAGCACTAGAGTATCACTGGGGATGCCATAAGCCACTGAAATTATTTTGAAACTTTGTGGAACATAACATAAATGCAGAACCTACTCTTACTTTTGATTATCTATCATTTTTCTTTGTTCTAGAAAGGACTCCTCCTTTTTTTTCAGAATGGGTCCTTACTCTGGCTATTCAAAGGTTTTGAATTCTCTTCTTCAGAGCTTAATGTTATCTTGAAGCTTGACCTTTATTCAGCCTCACCAGTATACTAACTGATTTAGCAATTTTGGTAAGGGGTGTCCTAAAAGTAATTGTCTGTTGCTGCTTGGTTTGAGTCTGCTGCATTTTTAAAAATATGCTGCTTTCCTTCATAGAGTAGATAATTACTGATTATTATGTATGATGGTTATATACTACCTCCAAGTTCGGAGATACAATAGTGTGCATGTCAATACCACTATTGAAAGACAAGTGGGAGGTTGCTACTCAAGATTTATGTTTAACTGTTGAAGAACACAGTTCTGGTCTAGGTTAGACTTTAATCTGATCCAGAGGACACTTAGGTTATTATGATAATAATGTTCTTGAAAGGTGAGTTGATTTCTTGAAGTTTCCTGTTTTATCATGCTTAACAATTGAAGGTTGATCAACTACGACATAACTACTTTTTCCTTGTAAAGCAATCCCTACTGTGTTAAGCAGTTGTGAAGAGCTGCTTAGCAAACCTCACTATGTGCCTGTTACAATTATTTCTTTTTAAAACAAGAGATGCTAACAAATAAAAGATAATAATTCCAGGGTTTTAAAATTCTATAGTCTGGTTTCAAGCTTAGCTTTGGGTCGAAAAAACTTTTTGAATCTCAGTTCTGATATTGCTGATAATTCTCATAGATGTTCTGTAGCTGGATGTTTCAATACTTTTGACTATACTTATATTCCTGATCCTGGCTATCTGACAAGGAATATGGATCAACCCAAAGAAGTTGGGAAACTAATAGCAGATAACTTTATGGATTGGAGAAACGAAGGTCAGTCTCTTTGTAAAAGTATGTATTATTCTTTTAAAATTCAGACTCTCAGCTTGATAGATTTGTGTGAATCTTAGATGGGGATGTCTAAATGCTAAGTGTGAGCAAAAAAAAGGCCATTTCTCAGTGGCAGACACCCCTAAATACTGTAAACATAACTAGGCCATGATCATCTATGTTTTTCTCATAGCAATGAAATTAGATTATTGCAGTCTGCTACATAATAAGAGCCTTGGTAGTACAGTGGTCTAAACACCCTGTTATTAACACCAGATGCCTGCAATTATTGCAGGTTTG